>JABSTT010001788.1:0-79919 GCA_013339685.2 Hyalomma asiaticum
TCCATATTTTTCTGGCGCCATCAGCAGTGGAGTTGGTCAAACATCAGCGGAGCGAAAACAACCTTCGGCAGTCCATACTGACGTCGGCAAAGCCGGACTTTCGCAGGAGCCAAGGGCTTCTAAGCAAAAACCTTTCACGGGGAGATTTGTGTCCAAGGCACCAGAGCTCTTAGAAGTGGTGCCTGCTAAAAGGCTTGACATTGAAAAGCGAAAAACTATCCCAGAAGATGACTATTCTCGATATAAGCAGAGTGCAACAGCCAAGATCACAAAAACTAGGCCGTGCGACAAGATAACCTTTCCAGGGCAGTCGTTGGAGCAGACCACAACCAGCGAGACCAGCACCAATGGTGAAAAATACGGCAGCGAGCAGACAGACGGGAGACTCCTAGAGGCAGTAGCATTTCGTTGCGCCTCAAGGCTGTCCCGGCTGGGCTCCTATCGAGGCTGCCTCCGCTACACAAAGAATTTCTGTCGCCGAAGAATCTTTAGTGCTTAGCGGCATTTTAGGAAGCACTGTTGAAGCTACAGATATTTCGCTAAATCTCTCAGACATCGCTGATATGCGAAACTTGCTCCCCAATAAATCCTCGGGGTCCTCCGCCCCCTCAGGGACTACACCGACGCTTGTACCGCAAAAGCCGTCCAAGGAGTACGCCACCAAGAGACTTCAGCCTCCAGCACACAGCACCGAGAGACCATTTACTAAAGTCCTCGCCAGCTTGGAGGGGCAAGCGACAAAAATATTTAACTACAACAGGAAAAGTGAGTAAAAATAATCGTATAGTAAAATTATCTCTTTATTTATCGCAATGCTCCACAGGCTAAGGGTACAGCATGAATTATTATGTGTTGCGGGTATTAAGCGATTAGTGTTTACTCTGCTTAGGTTTATACGGAATGTTATGTAGCCTACACGAAGAAATAATCCAGCGTATAAAAAACCCATATGCACACCTGCACGAGACTTTCAAGTTCACTTGACGCGGCCAGTGCCAAATTCATAAGACAAGGACATTGGTCTTACATTTTTTCATTCAATGACAATCAATTTGCAGCCAATCACAATTCCTGTCTGTTAATGAGTGGTCTGCGCCGATTCTTTTTCAGGTGGCGTTCAGAAAACTGAAATAGCGCCCAACGAATCTCCTTCGGGAGGCGCTCCATTAAGTTCGAGCCAGTTATCTATTGATTATGAGACCCTCGGTGAGGCCACCTACGAGAGGACGTCCACGGAACACTGTGGCACTGACTCCAGCATGGCTTTTCTGATCGGAGGCTTGCCAGAGATGTCGAGCAGCAACGGATCCACCGCACGCATTCCAGCAGCGAAGGTCCCCGCTTCGTCCGAGGCGGTGAAAACGACGTCGGCAGATAGCCACCGAGCGTCCAAAGAGTCACTCAACGTGCTGCTGACTTTCTTCGACTCGAGCGAGGGCACGGTACCACCATCGGAGTCCGTGTCACTGTCGTTCATGTCATCCATCTCCACGTCAAGCTCTCACGCTTTGTACCGCATCTCCGATTTGGCCGACCTTCCGAGGCTGGAGAGCAGTGCGGCGGTGGTTAACCGCGAGACGGGTGACGGTGGCGCCATACTACGCATTCCGTTGCCTCGACTTGCGTCCTCGTCGGCAGTACACGCGGAGAGCTCGAGGCAGCCCGTAGTTTCGTTCAGCGAGCGCAGTGCTCTAACGCAGCTGCCGCCGGAACCGGTGGGTCGTTCTGGCAGGCTTCCACTCACACAAACGCGTGACATAGGCCCTCGCATAGTAACGAGTCGTCCCTGGACCGAGGACATTGAAAAGATACTCATGCAGGGCCACAAGCACTACCTTGGTCATCATGCAAGCCGCCGTCCTACAGCCAAGTTGGCGACCAGTTTCGACGAGGCTGAGTACGTGCGCTTAAAGGTGCATGGCCAAGGGCAGCCCGAATCACCGGCTTCTCCTGTTGCTACTGAGGACTCTCGCCAGCACGAGTATGCCCGATGACCATACTCGGGAAAGCTCCGAGCCCGCACTAGATTTGGCTCGGCGGAGCACCATTTCATCTGGAAGTGACCTCGACACGGTAGAGCCTAACGAAAACAACTTGGAGCAGCCACTTAAGCTGAGCGAGTTGATCTTGCTGCAGCATCCAAACGTTGGCCTCATGGACTTTAATACCACCGGCTTTTCTTGGGCTCCCGATTCAGAGGGTGGCGCAGAAAGCAAAGGTGAAACACGGGAGTCTCAAGTCAAAGACGAAGAGAAGCTGGATTTGAAGACGAGACCGAAATTGGATGCCGATGGGCCGACCCCCGAGAAGGTTTATCCTGCCAATTGTTCTACAAGAACTGTCGATTACGAGCGCTGGCTGGAGTTAGAAGGGGCAGTTTCGACAAGGAGGACCGCGGATGCAGCGGCGGCGAGGGCGACCGCGCCTATCGTTCACCTCACTCCACCGTTATCTTCGGAACACGTCGTGGTTCTGCCCAATCGTTCAGTCGCCGTGCACTTTCCCGGTGGCTTGATCCGGTGCGTGCATCCCGGGCAGCAGGGCTTCGGCAGAGGCTTGGCACAAAGCAGCGTTGCTATGAGACTTCGCCACGGTAGCCCGCAGGTGCTGCTCAGCACGGGAATGGACGAACCAACTTTCGAGTCAATTTATAATACTATCTTGCAGCCAGCGCCTGAAATGGCCGCCGATGCGGAGCTCAACGCAGCAAGTGCTGCTCCGAGTTCTCCACCGCCCACTTCACCAACACGGACCAGCTCACGGGACGGCTCGCTCAACACAGCGTTACCCATAGAGCCGCCGCATGAGCATTGCAAGGGCAACGAAACGGATACGATAGGGCCCACCAGTAGTGGGACTCCTGCCGAGTGGTGCACATCTAGGCCCAGTTCTATCCGACGCCGCTCGTTGTCGGGCTCGAGTGCACTTGCACCAATGGCAGCTCCAGGCGTCGAACGCGCCGAAACCAGAAGCGATGCAGCCAAAGAAACAACGAGGCTCGGTGACTCAAACCGGCAGACTTCTGTGTCGGTATGTTCAAGTGGCAGCGACAATTTCGCTGGGGCGGAAGGTCCTGCCACTGTGCAACCGGACTCTCTAACCGACAGGCCGGGGACACCGGTGGAGCTTGTGTCACCGTTTTTTTCCTTTGACGACACAGTATCGTCTGTGTTCATCATGGCGGACGCTGATGTTGATCGTCCTGGGTCGCTAGCAGCCGACAAACTTGACGAGAAAGACCAAGCCCGGAGCCCTGTGTGAACTGTGCACATTAGGCCGCTATGGATTCCTGTGGTGCTAATTTTCGCAGTTCTCAATAAATACTCTGAAAGCTGCCACACCCGCGAACAGCTTCGGGCGGTCATCGCAGTCGTAGACCTGTTGTCGAATCTCTGCGTTATATCTTAGCCCCTTTGCTGCCGCCGCGGTACGATGCTAAGAATGCTCGGCTGCTGATTCGAAAAGCTCCATTCCATCTGGCCGAGTCGTTTACTTCGTATATGCGAACTTGGCTTGGGAGGGTACGAAAGCATTCTGTAACAGTCCTGATAGACCGTGACATCTTTAACGTGACATGCTTGCCATTCACATCCTGATTTGCCATAATGCAGTCCCATGTGGCACCTACCCGCCTACCTGAGCCCGCCGCAAGCTTGTGTGCATAACATCTGATTCACCCTTTAAAGTCTAAGTCAATAGAGGAACTATAAAATTCACATTAAAAATTTTATGGGAACACCCTTTCCATAGCTTAAATTTGTCTGGTGCATTAATGTCAGCAATTTTGGTATGATAAGGCGCACACAGTGGGCGGCTCCAGAAATATCGGTCACCTGAGGTATTTTAAGAGACCCTAGCATTTTACCTCTCTGTAAATTCACAACGGCTGCCGCATTGAAACTAGCGCCTTTGCGGTTAGCGGCCGATTATAGTAACCGCTATGCCATCTCTCTGGCCCGTTTTTGCTTTGGTCGGCTTCTTTATGAAACTTGCGATGTGAGTGAACATAGCACAGAAGCAGGCATACGCCAAAAATGCAAGCTTGTTTCACGCTGAGCAAACCATTCGTACATTGAAGCTGGCTGAGACCAAGGGTGTGGATAGGTAGCCAAAAGTACGCGCGTGTGTTCTCCTACCTTCAGCACAACGTGAGACTTTCCTTGCTTTCTTTCCTGTTTTTATTTTCGCCCGGCGTTCTTCTTTTCATGTTTTCGTTGTTTCTTATCCACTTATTGTTCGCATACTAAGCACCATGACGGAGTGGGCTAGTAGTTGCCCTAAGGAACGAGTGGGTCCGCTCCATCTACTATCTACTCACTCTATACGTATACTATCTACTGACCGAACGTCAACCTTAACCATGCACTTTGTTTCTTTGTTTCTTAGCATAGACCGCTATTCAAATGACGCCGAGGCTGCGGGTATCGAAACCGCAAGTTCGAGAGCTAAACACTTAAGTAAACCTCCTTGTACCTTGGCCTTTGCATAATCACTATGATGTTCTACATTTGATCGCACATTGGCTTCGCGAACCACCACCATGTAGTACTGGGTCGGGGGCAAGAGCCGGTCTTCTTTTGCCTCATGCGTTGCCAAGGATACGAGACGGGAAAACTTGCAACATATTTGCTGTTAAAAGACGTGCCGCGGCGAACGACTAAGGAACCACGCAATCCATATTGTCAATAAACATCAGTAGTAGTGTTTGTGAATTCTCAGCACCTGCGTTGGTGTTTGTAACTCAGTCGTGGCTCTAATGTGGGCTATTAGCTGTTATAGCATTGTAATAAACAATGCTTATGCCCTCAGGAAGGTGAAATATTTAAGTAATCCTATATATATTAAACTGGCCTGAATAATGAAAAGTGAAAGGGAATACCTAGTACGAAGAGTCTCAGCAGGGAAACAAACCATAACAAAGATAACCAGCTGTGCTCACAACATTAAAAGGGGGGGATCTTAACAAACATACCTAGACAAGGCCGCAAGGGTAACTTCATCGAACAACAATGAGTCAGCTCCATTCCCACATGAGTGAATGCGAGCTCCATTCCCACATTGTCAACTTGCACATTGAGAGCCATTGAGACATTGTCATTCCACATTGCACATTGAAAGCAGCCAAGCTGTGCACACAGTCAAGTTGGTGTACTTTTCTCTATATAAGTTCATCGTTTTAATATTCCTCGACCTTCATAACGACATCGAGTTTGTCCACAATCGCGCGCGAGGTTTCACCTAGCGCGGCGACAGCGACGAACTTGGGGGGAGAGACAAGGGAGCATCGGGGCCCGAATCTCACCATCCACGATAAAATGTCACATTATGAGCTGTCGAGGAGAACCTTTCCACCTCCTCACCCCAATTTTAAATGGCCGTAGTCGTCGACACTCAGCATGCTCCAGACGAGGTCCGTTCCACCGAGTAGTAGATTGAGTCGGTATTCGTGCGTTATGGAACTGCACTTTCTGGACAGTGGTGAAGTGTACTGTACGTTATGCCACATACTCCGGCAATGCTTCGCGATACGCGACCATGGATTTAACATAGAAGAGGACTGGGCGGAAGCCCGGACGAGCGGCAACCACCAGTCCAACTAAGGGCCGTCAAGAGGGCCCGCGAAAGGGCAGAGGTTCAGGGCTTTCCTGTGCCATTGTGGATGCCGCCCGCTACCGCCGCCACATCTGCGTGAAGAAAGGAAGGAGAAACGCGTTATCCCCGAGGACCTCAAGAACGTTTTCAACCAGCCAACTAACATTTCTAAGCAGTGGGAAGTATTACCTGTTTATTAAGGAAACAAATGCTCCGTAGAAGGATGGTAAGCGCTGTGGTTTGTCCTTCCTCGCATATTGTCCTCGTTTTTTTCGCGCTGACTGTGAAAATGCTCGAACAAATGTTCCCCCATTCAGCCTTGGCTAAGCACATCGCACTAAAAGGCACCATCACTCAGATATATCCTCGAAGAAATGTTACCTGCACGTTATTCATTTAATCCAGCATTCTTGTATGCACTGTTAGACGTGAATGATAAACTTATCCGTGCTTATACCATAGTAGCCATGGCTCTTTTTTTGTTTATCAATCATAGTGTCTAAGAAACTGCCCATATCTGCACCTACTTGGCTGTTATTCGCTCTGGGTTTACCTCAAATCAGCAGAGACTGGGTTGCCACTGGAAGAAAACTCAGGTACTAAAATCATCACATGGTATCAGTCACGCGCTCCTTTAGAGTATACAGAAAAACGTAATAGTGTTAGAGGTACGATTACTTGAACGAGGAAAGTAACTATGTTACCGTTATATTTACTGAGTTTCCTAAAGTGGCGTGTTACGGTTAGTGTTCCTGTTAAAAAGTAACCTCGCACTTTTTCGCCAGTGTATAGGACTTAGTAATCAATCGCAAACCAGATTATACAGTTGTTTAGTGGATACTTATGAAGGCGTGCGGTTAGTCAAAAATACTCGAGGTAAAACGCCACATAAACGGAAAGGAAAAGGACTCGCGCAAAAGCCCAACACCAACAATCGCTGCGTACGCCTAGTTTTGTTGAATAACTTTATTACTGATTGTCTCTAATTTATTTACAAAATACATTGGGACAACCTGGTGCCGCAAAAGGCTGCTGCTCGCTAGTAAATGAAATCGGAACTCATTCTGAGGCACGACCAAGAGGACAGTTCTCTTCGAACCACTTTCCCGCCACCACTTTGCGAACTTCTTTTTGGAAGTACCGCCGTTTTGAGAACTGGACGTGTGAGAGGCATTGGAAATTGTCTGTTTCTAGGCGGTTTCCGCGCAGCTGGTCATGAAAAAATGGCTGGCCACACAAAAAGATTACGGATGCTGCACCGACCTCTTAACAGCGTACTTCGTTAGTGGCGACCGTACTGCAGCGTCGCGCAGATTTCTCTGCATGGGAGCGGGCGAACCCTTCGCCGCCATTCTGTGTCTCCGACCGGCGCTACTTTGCTTGGCTTCGTATAAAAAAAAATCTTCACCCGCCCCCCTTCGCCCCTGGAAACCCGTCAGTCCATTTCCAAAAAAAAAAATTCACAGCATATCCACGGAGTGAATGATGAGGAGTGGGCGAAGCTCCGGAGGTTCATCGTAGATCGTGCCGAGTTCCGGATTAATTCAGTTAACGCGCACGCTATGAATCCTTGTGGTTCAACTACGCACAAGTGAAATCTCCCACCGGCATTTCATTGCAAGTCAAGATCCAGTGCATATATATATATATGGGTGGCCGGTGAACGGTTCTCCAGCGCGAGCAGTCGGCATTTTTCAGTAAAGAAACTCTCTAGAAGACGCTGCCTGCGTCAAGCTTGTCTCTCGCGGGTGAGGCCGCGCTCTCATTCTTTGCGAGCTGGTGGAGCGTTCATCGAAGAAAGAGCGTTTCCATAGTCAACGCGCGCCTTTCGCTCTCTCTGTCTCTCTCTCTCTCACAAGACAGCAGAGGGAAGAGTGAGAGAGGTAGCGCGCCGGAAGGCACGCGCCGAGCGCGAGCGCGAACCTCCCGGGGCGCGAGCCGGCGGCGCGAGGTGGCTACATACATACGACGACGACTACTACTACTACAGAGGAGGGAACGACCCAGACCCTAAGGAGCTTCGCACCTAAAAGCGAAGAGATGTCCGTGTCGTGCACAGCATCATGATACAAGCGATACATGGTGTTGTACTAGAGGGATAGAAGCGCATTGTGCAAATATATCTCATTACAGACATACACCCAAAGTACTCATGAGAAACATCGCGATATTCCTGTACCGCCAAACCACGCAGCCCATCTTTTAAGGAATTTTTCTGCTGGATATTTTTTTCGAAAAGGTAGTAACTTTAACGGTATTCCAGTGGCAGTCAATGTGGAAAAAGTAAGAGTGTTACAGTTACAAGTTCCTCTAAATAAAACTAACTCGTTACAGTTATAAGTTACTGAAAAAAGTAACTACTTACATTGTAACGTGTTACCAGCCACTGATTACTACCAAATACTGTATGGTATGTTTGTGGGCGTTTAATTTATGGCTTTGATGTGCCCATTTATTTTACCGGGTCATGATTTACCATTCCTCTTGTACTCCTTGCTCATGACCTAATTTTTGATATTCAGGACAAAGGACAACAGAAGGGTTGTTTGTTTTCAAGCTACCCCCACCAAGACGCGAGAAGCTCAAAAGCCGCCATCTATATATACAAGAGGTCTTGCTGAACTCCAGGCATCACTGTACACAATTTACATGCTCACCGGGTGCGAGGGTGCGAACTCTACACAGAAATATGGCAAGAGCGTGCGGCGTCTTGTATCAGCACAAGCTTGTCTCCACGTGTGATTTTTGGTGCATGAAATAACCAGTGCATGGTCAATGTATCGGCTTCGAATTTCTTGGGTAGTGACTTCCACGCGGTGTGCGTTTGTGCATCTGTGTCCATATTTTCTTCTAGTATCGCACATAACGTGGTGGCGAACAAGCCAGCAGTAGCATGTCTGAGCACAGTATTCCTTCCTTGCACTGATCGTAGATGGTTGTAAATCTGAACGTTGTTTTCCACAGCCTGGGCAAGGAATGCTACAGTGACGTTGGAACAATAATTTATGCTTAATGCTGTCTTCTAATGAGCTAAATTGCGAAGCACTTGTAAGACAAATTTCTGTTCGCGCACTTGACCCCTCGTTAAAAGAGACACGTAGCCTTGTAGTGGTCGCCTGAAGATTAGCAGCCACGACGCGACTGCCAAATACAGCTTCACTATAACAGCAGAACCAAGGCTGCACATAAATATAGGCAGTAATTTGTGAAACATGATGTGTAATTTGTCATGCATTTAAAGGTCCTTCCTAGTTGCAGTGAATGAATTGTACTGGTATAATAAAGGGCTTATGTGATAGTAGAGACCCTGTTCATATGGCAATTTTTGCATGTGTCCAAAGAACTTCTTTTTTGTGTGTGATGCTCATCCAGGATTGCGGCAGATAATAAGATCGGTTCCAGGCAAGAGATATGAAGTACGACATGAAGTTCTAAAAAGTGTGTTTTAACAGTACACAGAGGTATACAAGGATCCCGTTAAACTACTTGGTTAGCAGCTGCTGGTTTTTTACATTTCAATGTGTACTAAGTCGTATTTGCTTGAACTGCTATGCAACTAAGCAGCTCAAAAAGGCCGATATGGAGCAGAGATTTCGCTACAGACCCCCCAGTGGAGGTGTTCATCCCCCTTGTTTTCGAAAAGGCACCCCCTTAACTACGTGTTCATACCACCTAGTTTTCCTAAAAACACCCCCCTGATTCTAAAATTGTAACTAATTCAAAATATCTCGTGCTTCACACCTTCCACTGATGTCAATTTCCACCCCTAATTTCAATTCCTTGGGATATGCCTGGTTTTGTGCGGCACCGATGCTAAGAGTGAGGCACAGCCACGGCGTAGTGCAGAATAAAACTATAATTTAGCAGCGACTCACAGTTACAGGGTAGTGAGGAATCAAACTGTAATGATTTGGTTTATTGAATAAAACTGCAGCGATATTGACAATTGTACACTCATCGAAGAAAAAAATGTGGACTTCTTTGCTAATTTCTCAGTTGATCAACAAGGGACAAGCAAGGGCATTGATTGATCCTTGGAACTTGTTTTTCCTAACAGCCTTGAGAAATACGTGTGCCAATTGGAATGCTGGTTTGAGGATGAGGCTTTCTTTGTTAGTCAACTGTCACTTGATTGATTGTTTATACCATTGCAAACCCTTAACCTCGTTCTAGTACATAAGCCAGGTTTGTCTTCCAACGTGATACCGTCTATTTTGCATTCCAATTACGTACGAGCTAGGAAAGATTGAAAGTTGAGTTAGTAGGTAGCAGTTTGTCGTAACAAACATTTCAGACAGGGACCCAGGAAAAAGGAAACGGAACACAGTTTCAAGAGGACGCAATATGCAGAGAAACAAGAAATAGAGGATTTTTATGATATCTTTTCAACGTGCTGTGCCCCTAGCCGCCGTGATGTGAACAAGTATCTCAAGCTACACGCTGTGTGCAGAAGCAGCGCAGCGGCGATATTCCCAATATGTAATAATAATGATAGTTTGTGCAGCGCCATCTCCATGTCGCATGCCTTAGTTCAGGAAGCCACCGCTGCCCTTACCCCTTATTTTCGTTGCACTGCCAAAGGTGCAGTTTCTCTTATCTAGGTTGGTTATAGGCTTTCTGCAGCGCCGCTGCTCTGCTCCGAGCACATCGTAGTGAAAATGGGGCAACCTAGGAAGTGAGTCACACCCGAACAAAATGAAGCGCGGAGCGAAATCAGCCGCCCTTCTACGCGAGAGCGCGTTAGACGAGTTCAGGTCGACCCGGACTAGAGCGCCAATGAACCGCTGGCGAAACGTCGGAGATGAGCACATTCAGAGCTACGAACCCGTGAAAACAAACAAAACCGATTGTATTTGCAAAGGCTTCGCCGAAATGATCCGGCCCTGCGAGCGAACCACCATAGAACTACGAAGGGGATGTCTGCCAATGAAAAAATTGACACTGTAGGCACTTTTGTGCTAGCTTTCCATGCGGACAATAGTGACGCCGCGCAAGAACGTCGCAAGCACTTTGCCCGATTTAAGAAAGCTGAGTGAGCCTATCAGCCTCGATGTCTGCACAGCCACTGCAGCTCAAAGTGATACTGCGCCCTAATATCTTAAATAGCGTTTAAAAATCGCAAGAACCTGTACCTCTCGCCTCCTCGTGATTGGTGTGTGCGCGGCATATCATAGTCTTTTATATCGCTGTGCGTATTGTGTTATTCTTCGAGACACACCATAATTCGTGCTTAAAGGCGCAGTCTGTGCCACAAATAATGAGAACGGAGGGGTGCACAATACAGAGAACCACCACAGGCGCTCACTCGTTCTATTGTCACTAACATTCGTTCGAATGTTAGTGACAATAGAACGTGCGAGCGCCTGTGGTGTTTCGACGCCAGAAAGAATCTAGTGAAACACACGGGAAAATGCCGCATTATTATTATTATTATTATTATTATTATTATTATTATTATTATTATTATTATTATTATTATTATTATGTCCACTGCACGACGAAAGACTATCAATGCTCTCCATTCTTTCCTGTCCTGCGCAAGCTGATTCCACTTCATGCGTGCGAATCTCTTAACTTTCGGTAACCGCCTTACTCTTTGTTGCCCACGGCTGCTCTTTACCTCTCTATTCCATTTTTCTAACTATCGATCAGTTACCTAGCATTCAGGTTGCGAGACCTACTCATGTCAACGTTCAAATTCTTAACGTCGATTATTATTTCACCTACACCAGCCTGTTTCATGACCCACTCGACTGTCTTGTAAGATGCTTCGTTCCATCGCCAGCTGTGTAGTCCTCTCTAGCTTCTTCGTTATTCTCCAAGTTTCTGCCCCTCATGTCAGTGCTCACAAGATGCAGTGGTTATATAATTTCCGCTCGAGTGATAATGCCAAAGTTCCATTTATGAGTCAGGAATGCCTGCCATATGGGCGCCAACCAATCCTGATTCTACGGTGGACTTCTACAGGGTGTTTTTTCAGTTGCAAAAATTTTTTTGAATTAGGAAAACGTAAATCGCGGGAATTTTTTTGCTTACCATTCGAGTGTACGAATTGAAGGCCTCTAGAATCTGAACAAGCATCCCACTTCTGTCCATAGTTAGAGAAATTACGATCTTTAGCTTTTTAATTATCAGTAATTTGTGGCTACAGCAAATGAGTACTTTGGAGCCCGTCCTTGACACTACCTATCCCAACGATCAAATTTTGAAGAGAAGAGTGCATGTCGGAGCTACGCGAACAACTAGTTCCCCTTGGCAGGCTCCTTGAAAGCGAAATTTGCCGGAAAAAGAGCGTCTGTGACGTTGATGTCACCGCCCCCACAGCTTTCGTCACTCGTCCGCAGCGCCCATCGCCGCAGACAGCGAGGAGATCACGCAAGCTGCTCGCGCGGCCGGAGCGGCAATGACCGCCAGCGAGTGACGAAAGGCATGGGGACGGTAACATCAACGTCACAGACGCTCTTTTTTCGGCCAGTTTCGGTATCAAGGAGCCTGCCAAGGGGAAATAATTGTTCATGTAGCTCCGACATGCACTCCTCTATTCAAAATTTGGTCGTTGGGATAGTTAGTGTCAAGGACGGGCTCCAAATTACTCATTTCTTTTAGCCACCAATTACTGATAATTAAAAAGTTATTTAGCATAATCTCGCTAATTATGCACGCAAGTGCGGGAATTGTTCAGTATCTGGAGGCCTCGAATCCGTACACTCGAACGGTACACAAAAATTTCCTGCGATTTATGTTTTCCTAATTTATAAATTTTGTTGCAACTAAAAAATACACCCTGTATAAGATGCATTAACCCCTGCAAATAACTGTCCTAGGTATATGTATTCTTGTACAACGTTTAGCGTCTGCTTTTCAATTGTGAAGCCTTGTGTTTTGTTCTCCCACCTAGCATTTTCTTTGTTTTCTGCAAGTTCCTCCTCAATCCTACTTCATCACTTTCAAGACTTTTCCAATCATATTCCGTAGTACGTCGCCATCATTGCTGAAGATTATTATGTTGTCGGCGAGGCGTAAGTTCCTTAGTTATTCGCCGTAAAGCATTCATGTTTTGCCCCAATCTAGACCTTTGAAGATTTCTGCTAAGCATGCAGTAAATAGGATTAGAGAAATTGCATCTCCTTGTGTGACAACATTCTGTACTGCAATTTTCTTGTTTTGTTAAGGTTGAATAATGTGCCTGCAGAATATTTATAGACGTTGGACATAGTCTTTACGTAATTATGACATATTCCTTGGCTTTGCAATCCCCGCAAAACTACCGGTATCTCTACCGAGTCAAAAGCCTTTTCAAAGTATATTAAGGGCTTAAATAGGGGTTTGTTATAAGAGCGGATTCCTCGATTACTTGATCGTTCACATGAAGGTGGTCTATTCTGGTGTATTGGGAGCATGAGGAATCAGTAATTAGCAAAGTACGTTCCCAATATGCGTTTGTTGTGGGGTATTTGAACGCGACATTGGGAAACAAACAACGAGGAGAGCAGGAAGTCGACCACTACGGCGTAGGTGATCAGAATAGTAGAGGGGAGATGCTAGTGGAAATCGCAGAAGAAATCAACTCCGTGGAATGAATACTTTCTTTGAAAACATAAGAACGAGAAGTGTATGTGGAAACTGCTTATAGGAGAAACAAAAAAGAAGGAAAGATATATTTCATACTGGGCAGTGACTTAGGTATAGCACAAGACATTCAAGTCGCTGGCAAGGTTGAGATTAGTGTTCACAGAGTGGGAAGGCCGAAGATAACACTCAATCAGATGCGACGAATCACACGGAAACAGGAGGAGCTTGACGTTGACAGGGGAAAACGAAAGAATTTACGATTGCACTTGAGAACATGTATGAGGCTCTGGGACTAGAACAAAATGTGGACGTTGTGAAGATGAAGGAAAAAATTACCAGGCAGATCTCCGTAGCAGCAGTCGAAGTCGGAGGCAAAGCACTACACCAATATGTACTAACTCTTGGAAACTGCTAAAAACTTAAATAAAGGCAACAGGTGAATATTGTTACGAAGCATTACAGTGAGCCCTACGAAGTGAGAACGACGACGACTGTCCTTAAAACGCTTGCGCGTGTGGGTGCCTTCAGCCATTTTGTCGGTTCCGCCAACACTGCAAATAATCATTTCATCACTCTTGCGTCTCGGTCACATTTGGTGGAGGTGCGGGGTATCGATTCCAGTACCTCTCGCGTCTCCGTCACAATATAACTGAAGAATTCAGATATAATTCGCCCAGCTATCTAAGCATATCAAAAATAGCAGTCAGTGACCTAAGCAGGCATAACGTGAAAGAAATAAAAGCAGCCTTCCAAAAAGGTGGCCGCCTTAAAACGACTCAAAGGGAGCTGCACGTGAGATGTGCGTAAGATGTGCGTGAGGCAACAAAAAGCATGCAGTGGAGGATAGGCACGGAAACATCCTTAGTAAGTTCAATAATGAAGCGAAGGTGGACGAGGACTTCCAGTATGGAATTTACAGATTAAATACGAGTCATCCCACCTTGACTGTACTAAATGTCAATCAGAACAACGAGGAACACGCGGCAGGAAACACAAATTAAATGAGGAACAAGAAGAAGAATGGCAGGCGCGGCAGGCAGTTCGCATACAGTTGAATATATGTTTTCTACAGACACTCTAGTGCTAGACTCTTGCTTTCCATGTGTGCCGGAGGCGCGGACTAGTCGCTATCACCGCGACGTGAAAAAGGCCCGAAGCCCAACCGCACACATCGCGTTGTGCCTTGCTGCTGACAGATATGATAAGCCTTGACGCACAGCTTGATAGACCCCAAAAAATTCAGGCAAACGAGCGCTGCTACGACACAGAGAAATCGCGAAAAGCTAATAAGATAAATTTAGCCAGGGCCGCAATGAGCAAAAACAATCTCCTGCATAGGCTATAGCATGTTTTTATACTGGAAGTATATACATTTCAGCATACTTGTAGCTTAGGTACAGCTCCATATTTTGACATCCCAAATTTTCATCTTGCTGCTAGATTGCAGAAGATGTCTACCGCAGCCTCGCTTTTAGGTGTCAGGCAATAAAGCGGGTTACATGTCTGCACCTTTTTAAAGCAAATTTTTAAAAGGCTTCAAAGCAAAAAAGATAGGGAATATTCCAGCAGTCAGTGCGTGCGTGTTGAGTTATAAAACCAGAAGTGGGTTCCAGAGAAAATGCCGCAGCATGTTTCACGTATAAACCGCTTGTTAAAATTTGCAAAAAAAAATTCTCGGCTAAAGCGACAAAGCTTGTTAAGTACACCTTTCTCGGCACAGCATCCACGACAACGCCAAAGGACGTCTGCGGAGAAGTAAGAAGTAAGCGTATGTAGCTCGTTGAAAACGTTAGCAAGAGCCATAGACGTGCGCATAGGAAAGACGTCACGCTTGCCTTCGTGTTCCCTCGGTTTAAGAACGCTCTCGCTTAAAGCTGCACTGCAAATCTCTTTCAACATACATTACGGTGTCAAATATTTGGGCTCCATAAACGTGGGCGGCAATTATGGTAGAAGCACTTGATTTTGGGCTAGTTCGTGGCTAAGCTTGCTGAACATGTTCAGGCGCAAACATTAAGCAGGGAAAGAAGCAGAGACAGAAGAGAGGCAGAGTTATTTAATAGTTGCGCCTGTACATGTTTAGCGAGGCAAATATTGTGTCACTGCATGCGCCAGGCAATTTGTAGTTCGGTTCCAAATACAGCTTAATGACGCGTGCTTTTCTTTCAAGGAATGATACCACGAAAATCACCTACGACATCGCTTCACTTTCTTTTTTGTTCGTAAAGAGAACTAGTGCATAAATTTTTTGTTATTTGGAGAGCTCAAAGTGAGAAAACAAACCATTACTGAGAGTATTCCCGTGAACAATGAAATTACAACTGCTAGGTTTCCCTCAAGCGACGTAGTCGGTGATTCGTATGACGTCACCTACTCAAGAAGAGGCGGCGTTTTTCAAGTGTATTTGAAACCAAATAACAAGTTCCCTACTGCGCAGAGTGGAATATTTCCCTCACATGTTCACAGGAGCCCACACAACTAATCGGCACCCTTTTCTATTTTGTATTCTGTTGCAGGGGCCATTAAGCTACGAGTGCACATGCAAAAAAATCTGGCAATATATTTCCAGCAAAGTTTTGTCGCGGCTCGCTGCTGTGGCAACAGTAATTCGCTTTACTGCGGCTGCAGCTCATAACGGCTGCGTAAAAAGGGTCTAGTCGCATAATACGTTACCTAACCTCGAGAACAACGGGTGTTGCTCGGATAGAGCACAATGTTCACAGCCTCGAAAATCAAGACTCTCGCCATCATTATCATTAGCCGCATCATCACTCTCGTCCGAAAGCACAACAATGATGATGGTTTACATAAATTATCGACCTTGAATGGTTTCAATATTTTGAGGAACACCTCCGTATGGGAAAGAGATTAGGCCTGGCACATTCTTCGCACGCTTCGATGGTAACCTTGGGTGACGGGGTGTAGCGTTTGGCAAATGATGACCAAGAAATTGGCATTGCCCACAGGGTCTCACGGCATGCCACGTTAATGTTGATGTGTTCATCGCGAATGCGGTTATGGTGGAAGAGAAAGATTGAGGAGGTGTTATTTTTCTGCTCGAATTCAGCAGTTGCGTATTGGGCGTTGTAACAGCATGATTACGAAATGCGCTGGTGTAAGCGCACCTCTGGTCTCCTACTACATTCACAGTGCACTCTTCGTAGCTACGTCTGAGTGCTTCGAAGCTTCAGATTTATAACTATCTTTCGTTTTTCTCAATGTCTGCTGAAGTTTGCTTCATGTATTTCATTATTGAAAAGGGCCGTAACTCATTGAATAATGATAGCAACTACTCATAAGCGCATGAGTGTGCATCAATTTCCACCAATATTCATGATGCAACAAAGCACCTAGCACTAAGCTAGCACAGATACACGCCACACAAAGGAAACTGAGGGCGAACGAACTTTATAATGCACAGTTGTGTAACCTGCTGAGTTGCACCTAACATAGCAGAACATTGAAAGGTGCGTATTATCCCTATAACTGCTGTGCGAGTGTCTAGTCCTGGAACAGTGTTGCATGGTGTACGTGGGCGCGTGAATTGTACAAAATATAGTATATTCGCGGGTGTATAGCGTACAGAACGCAGAAGAAATTCTTCATGTGCTGGAAACCGACACCTTTATAGGTATAATGAGATACTGGTGCTTTTTCGTGCATTTAGTTATTCTGTTGAAGTGGCAACTCTATCATGGTTGTTAATTTTATGACCGCCTTTACGGAAGTAAACCACTAATTAAACTTTACTTCTTCGTCTTGCGTAATGTACTTCCTGCATTTCGGCCTTGAGGTAATCTTGCGTGTATGCCACTACATTGGGGTCCACTGACTAGCTTCTGTAAGCTGCACAGACAGTATGCTGTTTAAGAAAGCTCTTTCATACCGGTGCAGGGATGCCTCCACAATTTCTCCATGTATATGAATAATGCTCAATTTACATAGATTTCTCTCGTAGAAGTTAAGCGGAAAACAACGTAGACTTTACAGGGTAATATGGGCAGCATTTTTTGAAAATACCTCTCGAACTTCTTTGGCATGTTTAGTGAGCCCATTAGAGCGTGTACCTCACAATATATAGAAACTAACTGGTGGGAAATAACTGAGTATTTTTTAGAAACGGTTATTTTTCTTCACTGTATTTGGGAGCACCCAAAAAATCATTTGAGCTATTGTGTGAAAGTTTTCGAGTGTTTTACAGGACATTTCTTTGCGGCTTGTACACTAGCAGGCGACAGGTACAGACTACGATTGTGCTTGAGCTAATAAAATGTGGTGGATTCCTCTCTCATATGAATCGCTGTAACAAGAGAGTGAAACCTGTTTTCGCGAAACTGTGGAATGCATAAGCGGCAATCTGGGGAGTCGGGGTCGACAGTACTTCCGGTGGGGGGGGGGGGGGTGACGCGGTTGTACTTCGCTACAGGAAGGCACCCTCACACGTCGCCATGCCCCTAAATACCGCGGTGATCGAGGTGATCGGGGCGCGAAGACTACCGAAGCTTACGCTCACTGCCAGCGCGCATTAGCAGAACAATCTGCTTCGCTCATCGTTGCTAGATGGAAGTACCTCCGCACTGAACCTAAGCGAAGCAAGTGTGTAGTCGAAGGGAGGCAATGTTAATTTATGAGCAATTTTCACTTCCTAAACACTATAGTTTGCTGTACTAAACAAATTTGCTTTAAACGGACGTCAGCTAGAGGAAACTTGTAAAACATTTTAGTGAAGATATAAGGACAGTCTGTTCCCTATACCACCAATGTTGCGGTGGGATATTGGTAGAGCGTCCAGCTGATATCGTCGTATCCCGAGTTAATGTGGCTTCGAGTCGGAGCTGGGGTGGCACTTCTCGTTATAAAATGTCTTCATTTTTTCAGCCGTCCACACCCGTTACCGAAGTACGCAACTGATTTGTAGGTGGACCCCGACGAACAAGATTTTCGCGTTAAAACTAACCACTTAAAACTCGCTCGTCAAGGATCGCATAGCGCTTTTGATGAATATAGGTTAATGCATTTAAATGTAGCCAGAATATCAAAGGTGCCTTAACGTTGTTTGCACAATATTACACAATGTGTTTCCATCAGTCGAATTTTCCAATGATGGGCGCAGTCTAACGAATGTTTCTTCTAGTCTAAGCATGTAAACAAAAAATTATGAAGACGGAATGATCAGGTCCTTCATTTCTAAAAATAAACACGTTAACACATTCGTCCACCTAATTCTTTGATAAGATCTGAAATGTCAAGGGTATAACAGCCTGTTATACTAAAGTACGCCTAACGCATGTCCTGCCGTCTTCCCGTTGCAGTGCACATTGGAACGCCGAGAGACTTCTTGCTGGTTAGCAAAGAACCAAAGTTTCCGCAACGTTTCTTGATTTAGTCAGGTTTCTTTATTCATTTACTATTTCGCATGCTTCCTCATATCGTGGCTGCACTGGTGGTATATTACACGAGAGATTGGCAAAGAAAAGACTGGATGATGATGATGCCAATAAATGGATAAGTTAGGACACCCTACGACAAAGTACCTTGCTTCGAATGAGAGTAGTTGGCCTATGGATGACCATTACAGTCTTGGGCTGTCGTAAAGCAGAACGAATGCAGGAAAGTTGTAGTGCGAGCTTGGTTAGGGAGAAATGGGTTCAGATGGCCTGCACGATGAGACAGCTGAGTTGGTGGGCTGCCTCGACGAACAGAATGAAACCAAAACTGTTATAGATGAGGCATAGGAGAGAAATGCTATGACGAGAGGTAAAAGAAAACAGCACTACTTTCGATTATAGTGAAGCAATGCTTGTGCGATACAAGTGGCCTGAAAGAATAAATGTTCTAGCATGGTCGTGCACAGATTCAAGGGATCTAGTGAGACCAGAGTAGAAAGGTTCAAAAAATGGTGAAGCACATTCAAGCTTTCGTCGTGCGGCCGTTTTATAGGTCATTTTAAAAGTTGCCATTCCTGCCAGAAATTACGGCACACATAATCAACAGTTAGCAAACATACCCAACAGCATGCAAAACTCATGCATTTTTTGTATATTGCTCTTTCTTCTCTTTCAAATCACCTATAACACAACAACCAAGGACGTATTCCGTCTTCAGAATCGTTCGTGGGCATGTCAACTAGATTCGATGAAGGTGAAATAACTGAAGAACAGAAAAGCTTTTATTTAAAAACAGATAATGAGGTCTCTCAAGGTCGCAAACAGCTTGGCAAGTATGACTTGCACTGAACGCAGCACTGGTCCCTCGTGCTTGAGCCTGCAGAAACTAGAGATAAAAAAGCAGCGTTTGTATACCGGTTATTTCTTATAAACAAAAAAGAAGACTTGTTTGCATCAAAAGTTGACGACACTAATGTTATGGAATTGAATGCCCCTAGCTCCAATACTCATTAAGTAGCATCAACGTTCTCGATCCAAAATTATATCACTGCTTCAGTTCAAGACTAACAGCAAAAAATAATAACGAAATTGTGATTTGTATCCCTTCTCGCTGTTTTCTCAATGTCTGCGATTTTTTCACCAATATAGTGGTTCATTCTCTTCTGGAGTGTTTCGACCACATTGTCAGGGTACCCCTGCTTTCTCATGCGACGCTTGTAGCAGCCTGTGAAAACATGCGCATTTACATAAATATACATGTAAAGGTATGGCAAATAACATAAAGCTTTAAAGACCTATTTCAGAATAACAATCACTGAAGGTTGTGGACAGTTTCTAAGGAAAATTTCAAATTCCATGTTCAGTGGTGGAGTTAATATGGCTTGTCATAGGAAAAAAGACGTCCTCAACAGCACACATATAGCTTGGGTATCAGAGCGTGTTCATTTAATAAAAGGCACAAAAATGCAAACGAAGGACGTCTTAAATCTATTCAAGCCTTGTTTTGAAAAAAAATATTTAAGAACACTCTTAAATATCACGAGAAATTGATGAAATTTGACATTTAATAATTCAATTATAATTCATCAACTGCAGAAGGTGTGACTTCTCTAGAAAAAAATGTTTCAGAAGGCGAAATAGAAGGTGTATGTGCCTAGTAGTGGGGTTTGCCTGAAGTTCAGCACTGTAAATTGTGTTGAAAGCGAGGTAACCTGATTATAGCTGCAGTATGAAGGCACCCTTTATGAATAAACATCCACAGAAAATGAAGGCATGTCGATACTCACTTTGCATCACAGACATCTTCCATTGTGTCACTGGCTCCTCCCCCGGCCGATCTGGAAAAATAGCGCAATGCTTGACCGCAATAAGTCGCAAGTTGAGAAAGTCGAAACTACAAATTAATGACTGAAAAGTATTGGAAGTTACCTTGTATGGGTCTAACTTGCAGCTGTGTTGGGTCCCAGATAGTCATAAGCAGATCCTTAAAAAAACATTGAATCTTTCTTACGTGTCTGCACACGGCCCCATGTATCTAGAGGAACATGTAGCCCCTGTGCAACGTCAATCCGTAGAAAGAAAAAAAACAAAAATGTATCATTTAAAAGGCTAAGATCTGTGAAGATTCACAAGTGCTCAGGACAACTGCACTCTTTGATGTTGATCCCAAAGTGATGCAACTGATCAGCTGATGCTCCATTTGCTCATAGTATTCGATGCACACATTCTTGAAATTCCTGTGAAAATAACTGGAGCATAATCATTTATGCGTTTCAAGATATACCGCAATAAAGCTCTGATGCACTATAGTTTCTGAGCTATAACTGTCACATGAGGAAGTCCCATGATAACCTGACAGAGGGAAAACGTGGCCATTGGAAAGAAGCAGGCAATGTTTTTGAGCGGAATTAAGATTTAAAGCTACTGAATAGGGAGTGCGGCCTTTGTATCCACTGAATTCAGTGCTTAACGCAAGTCATTTCTACATAGTGACACGTGCGGTTGTTTTTGTGAACGCCGTTATCAACTTCCTGTGAATCGCGCGCTTGCTTTGATTGTTTGCGGCGAGCGCAGTTATCAATTTCTGTTATCCCAACGCAAGCCGCGTTTATCTCGCATGTCACTTCGGGAAGCGTGTCGACAATTCCTGAAACTTTGCATGCTGACGCGCACACTTGAGTAGCTTCTGGAATTCCAGAGATAATGCGAGAACGCGTTAAGCCATGTGTATAAAAGCCGACGCACTGCGCCGCTTGTCAGTCTTTCCGACGACTGTTCACGCCGCTGTTGCTGTGAATTGTGATTGGCCTTGTTTTGCTGGGCCCAAGGTCGCCCAATAAACAGTTCGCCTGACGTCACCTTCAGTCCTGCGTGCTTCGTCTCGAGTGCTGCGAGTGACATCTGGTGGAGGTGCTGGGTGCTGGCGTGGGCGAAGAGCGGCGGCAGGGCGGCGTGCAGCAGCGGCGTAGGTCATCGCCTCCGGTTGGGGCTGCAGTGGTTCGGGAACGTTCAGCGAGCGCTGTACTTCCTCGCCAACACCACGGGTGATGCCCACGGGCTTGTAGACGGCTGAATGATGTCGTCGCGCAGCATTTCGTCGACTTGTTGCTTGATGGCCTCGCGTTCCCGTGCCGAAACTCGGTAGGGGCTCTGACGGGGAGGACGGGCATATTCGTCGGTTATGATGCGATGTTTCGCGAGAGCGGTCTGACGAAGCCTCGATAACGACGAGAAGCAGTCCTTGTATTGCTATAGTAAGGCCTTGAGCTCCTTTTGTTCCTGCCTGGAAAGGCCCAGTGGTTAAGAGTAAGACACGTGCCTTTGGGGCATTGGTGCCTCCAGTCAGGTGCTTTGGTTCAAACACCAGCACCTGAGTGCAAATTTGGTTTATGCCAATGATTTATTTATTTATGACGATGATGTTCTCACAAGACAGAGGAAGAGACTCTTTTGTCGTCGATTCAGAACATAAATGCTTACGCATGTAATATTCAGTAAACTTCGCCCCGAAAGACACTTTCGAAAGCAACGCTGTCGCGGGACCCCTTTTACATTGTATTACACATCTTTGGAAAGGGTTTGTGCTGCTCTTTTCGATTGCATTGTTTCCACTAACAAATGCAGATGAAACCAATAACTTGTGCTTTTATTATATTTCTCAAATTGCTTGCAGTGCTTGTTTAAATGCTGCATAATAATGTTGCATTATGTGCCAGCAGTTTCCAGCTCTTGTGCAGCTAGAACAGTTGTATTAATGCTACCAGTTGGTGGCAAACATCTGCAGTAATTGAAGAAATGTTTATTAAGGCGAGCTTTAATTTGTCACACGGTGTCCTTGAATTAAACACGCACTGAACACATTGAAGTCAAATGGCCCTTGCAGTGCTCTCACTACACACAGGTGCATGACTGCATGTGGCATCTAAAAATATTTCGCGGCGTTTTGAGACAGCTCGAGGGATGCAAGCTACATTTTCAGTTGATCTCTGCGGTGTTCGTGCGATGTAACAAATAAAAAGTGGCGTTGGAATTACTCAGCCTACTGACGGATATGGAGTAATGCAGAAAGGGCATGCGATGCGATGTCTATGGAGACGATTGCTTCCGGCAAGTAATGCACAGTTTGGTCCAACAGAAGCACAGGACTTCTTGTTCCTGTAGAGTTTTCTTTCGGAACAAATGTCTCCCTTACAACAGTAATGCAACCTGTATCCCGGAGAACAGTTACAGGCTTGCCTTCGAGAAATCTTTGTGCTACCGGCAAAGTTGCTATCTCAGAAGCGGTCAGCGTGCATGTCGACGTTGTACTAACGATTGGGATTGTTTCTCCGTCTCTAAGAACGACGTACCCCTTTTCTGGTCCAGCCGCCTCGGTAGTCTCAGCAGTCGACGGCATACACGACGCTTGTCCCTTTTCTTTAGTCCTGTCACTTTCATCTTTCGAAGCGATCTTACCACTGGAGCAGCCAGCCGTTGAATGGTTATTTCTCGTCCGAGACCAGCACTCGGATGCCCGATGTCCTGCCTTATTGTACAAGAAACATTCGGTCTTGTTTTTGTCTGGTCTCTTTGCAGGCTCTATTTTGCGACTGCTCTCCACTGAACTGTCCTTGTAGAACTTATCTTTGCCTAAATTGGATAGATCATGAGCCTCTAAAAAGCAATCAGCGTTCTGTGCCAACGTGCTCAGCTTCTTGTAATTTCTTTCTTTCAAAAATACTCGTAATGATGGGGAGCAGCCTTTCATAAATTGTTCCGAAGTAATGACGTCACGGAGCGCGTCGTACGTCTTCTCGACATTGGCAAGCTCCATCCAACGGTCGAAATGTCCTGCTATGCGAGAAGCATACTGGAGGCTCGTATCCTTGTCCTCTGGTCTCGCCTTACGGAATTTCTCGCGGTATTCTTCCACAGTATACCGGAATCGTAGGAACAAGGTTGCTTTTAGCTGGTCATAGTCTGCGGCAGAATCAGCGTCAAGCCGACTGATTACAGATAAGGCTTCTCCTGTTAAGCACAAGCTGAGTGATAAGGCCCATTTGTTCCGAGGCCACTCTTGAGACGCTGCGACGCGCTCAAAACGTTACAGATAGGCGTCGAGGTCATCTCGCGCTTCATTGAACGGCGGCAATAACTCGTGCGGACTGCAGCCATATTAGAGCTGGTACAGATGCATCGTAAATCGACGGTCGTCCGCTAACTCCCGCGCTCGTATGAGCTGCCTGCTCTTGCATTTTGAGTTTCAACTGCAAAACTCGCTCCTCAGATTGCAACCGTTTCTCCTCTAGCTCCATCTTCTCGCGCTGATCTTCGGGAGCTTGCGCGCGGTGGTCCCTTTCTCTCTCGGGTTACACATCCACCCATTCTCTAAGTTCCGGTCCAGTCAACCCCATGTCCTTGACGATCGTGTGCAATGTGCCTGTATCGATGGGTTCGTCCATAGGAGGTCCGTAGGTATCCGTAGGAGGCTTGGCAAGCTGAAAATAAAATGTAATGCTCGGTGACCTAAACAGCGTGTCGGATTCCCACGTGACGTTTCAGTTTTCAGTCCATTGCTAGTAAGGCTTTGGCGTCTGAAATGACATTATGGAAAGAAAAGATGTGCAATACATTGAAACAAGAGAAGAGGAGTGGACAAAGCCATCAAGCATTCCTTTGTACAGTGAAAGCAGTGCATCACGTTTGGCATTCGAGTCATCTTAGGGGTAGTGTATAAGAGACTGTCTAAATTTCTTTAACATTTTGCAAGTGAATGAAGTCGAAATACTTAGACTTGGTGACTCAATTCAGCTGACCAAGCTAAGCACCTAAATCTCCATTGGAAGTGCTAGCCCTCTTTAAGGTGAGTGGTTCCATTAGAGATATTTGATGATTCCAGTTGATTCAAATGGCCCAGTTGGAGATTCCATTTGGCCTAGTTGACAATGAGTGTATATTTGCTTGAACCATTTGCCTAATTTTATTCTTCCCAAAGGCCAAATTGGAAGGGAACATAATTATTTGAACCATTTGGGCAGTCCTAATGGGCCCGTAGGAACGTCCGTCTGGCCCATATGGAAGCGAGTGTATCCATCTCGACCATTTCAAAGTTTCCATTTGGTCAAAATACCCCAATGGAGGATCTAAACTAGAAGAGAAGCTTAGGGGAAGATGGATGCTTGAATCGATGAACAAATCGCAAGGTACGATTGCCAACACCACCGACAAAACACATACAACAAGCAGAGGTGACAGAGACACGCACTATTTTTACACAGACAGCTACATGTGTTAGCAAACACACAGATACACAGACAGACATCGTGGCAGACCTCACCACCAAAACTAGAAGCGGCAAGCAAAGACTACCCGTAAACTCTAGCCCCCGGAGGTCTGCTCGAAACAAACACAGATGACTAAAAAACAGAGAATCCATCTTAGATAATCACAAATCTCGTTCTTTCCTACAATCACGGAAACTCGCCACGAAACAAACAAACTACAGATTACATTTAGCTAAATACTCTAGCTACACCAAAGAGAATAAAATTCCGAAAGGTTTAAGTATTAAGGTCAGATGTGCGCTTGGTGTACTTCCTCCTAGCCTATTGAAAAAATGGAATGACGTCCTAGAAAGTGCTGCATTATCGCTAATAGATATTTTAAAACAGCATTGCCACAATCAGCTTATTGTAATAACCGACCAACTGAATAACATTAAACTAACTGGTAAAGAAATAGAAGAACTAGCCGAATTCGTCGAAAGGAAAGAAACCAAAATAATAGCTATGCAAAAGCGCAAAAGCACCCACGCGACGAAGTTCGTCCAAAATAATTCTATAAGCGCAATAGAAACAGTATGTCCCTCGGTGCAGCGCCGAGAACTCACTAACAAGGTAGTAGATATATCACAGAGCCTAAGTGCAGTTGAAATAGGGCTTCTAGAACGCGGTTTAACATTCTGCCCGACAAATAATGTGGTTAACGAATTCGAGCTACACAAAGACATAACAGAGTTTTCAAGGTGTCTGCGGATCAGAGAATTCTTTTTTGATAAAGTAGAGGCAGGAAACACAAATACTGACGCGCTCCGACCGCCAAGCACGTGGACACCAGATTCTGAGCAATGCCAAGAGCTAGATCAGTACATAAAGCTAGTCACAAGAGACATCTTGATTACAACAAGACAGAGTCGCAAACCAAAGAACCTATCCCGCGAAGAACACGATTCCCTGAAACAACTCGCGGACAGAAACGACATCATAATAAAACCAGCTGACAAGGGCGGTAGTATAGTAATATTGCCGATAGAAAAGTACAAGAACGAGGCAATCAAGCAGCTCTCTAACAATGCACATTAATGAAAATTAGATTCCGACCCAACTGTAGAATACAGCAACAGGATACGGCGTACGATAACAGATCTTTTAGCCAGCGAATTAATCACACAATCCGAATACCGGTACCTAATGCCTGGTAACAAACAAGCAGGCCGTTTCTACCTCCTTCCTAAGATCCATAAGGTTAGCACAGAGGAACTACTTACTGCTGAAATACCGGGAAGACCCATAGTGTCTAACAACAACACCCCGACAGAGCCATTATCGAAGTTTCTTAATCACCATCTATCTGACATACCGCCCAACCTTCCCTCCTTTATTCAAGATACGCCTCACTTTCTGCGGAATATAGAGTCTATTAACGAAACACAAACACTTTCAGATCAGGCTATTTTGGTAACGCTAGATGTCACTTCCCTATACACGAATATACCTATCACAGAAAGAATCGAAGCGCTCTCGAAAGCAATACAGAGTAGCAAACGTGCACACGCCGCTGAAGTTTACATCACGTTATTAAAATTAGTACTTACACCCAATTACTTTGAATTTGACTCGACCAACTACCTGCAAATTTTTGGCAACAGCATGGGAACTCCTTTCGCCCCGACCTACGCCAATATCTTCATGGGGCAACTAGAAGCACAGCTTTTGGAATTGTCGCCGCTAAAACCTCGCACCTACCTCCGTTACATAGACGATATCTTTATTATTTGGGAACATGGTGTAAATGCACTAAGCACATTTTTTGAGCATTTTAACAACTTTCATCCCAGCATTAAGTTTTCCATGCAACACTCTTCTAGTAAAATTGATTTTCTCGACACGACAGCATCCATCGAAAAAGGAAAACTAAAGACGACACTTTACAGAAAGCCAACGGATAGCCAGCAATATCTAGATTATAGTAGCCATCACCCGCGACACTGCAAACAGGGCATATTTATAGGACAGGCAAGGCGCATAAGACGGATTTGTAGCAACGACGCGGATTACGTTCACCACTTAAGCAATTTAAAGGCAACCTTAGCTGAACGAAATCACCCGCACGACGCTCTCGACAAGGCATACAATGACGCGCTTAAACTAGATAGGACACCAGCGCTAGAAAAAAGAGCCCCTAAAGCGCAGGCCAACCAGCCGCTAGCATTCATAACGAAATACTCCAATGCGCTTCCAAACATAAATAATATTCTTCGGAAATACTATCCAATACTAACAAGCAACGATCGCCTTAGAAAAGCGTTTCCGGAAATACCAAGAGTCACCTACCGCCGTAATAGAAACTTTAAGGACCTGCTAGTACATGCCAAAGTAAACCCTCAGCGCACCGCCTGCGTAATAACTTCCTCCCGTCCCAGATGTAAGACTTGCAAGCATATTCAAAATGATCTTAAAGTTAAAAGCACGGGAAGTGACTATGTCCATCATGTAAAATCAAGTTTCACTTGCACTAGTTCGAACGTTATTTACATGTTGGAATGTTCACTCTATCACAAGCAGTACGTCGGCGAAACTGGTCAACCAATTAATGTTAGATTAAACGGGCACCGCGCGGACACCGCGAATAACCTGCCGAAGGCAGTGGCGCAGCATTTTAATATGACAGGTCATAATTTCGATGAACTGAAACTCTACATACTCGAAGGAAACTTCCGCTCGCCGAGGGACAGAAAATACAGGGAATCGTATCTAATATACAGGTTCAATACTCTCCAACCTACAGGCATAAACCTTTCAAAGGGAACTCTTGAGTCCATTAGATACGGTAGAGTGTTAACAAAGACGACAAAAGGTTGAGGTATGCACAAGCTAACAATGTTTCTCCCAGAAAGTCTACTTTCAGGTGCTGAGCCTCCATCCAGTTCCAGGAGAACAAGGACGTTAAACAGTGTAGTTACTTTTTTTAGCCCCAAGCTTTGGGTGAAACGCATTGTTGGTGCGGGGCAGGTGGTACGGGGTGGAGGGGGGGACACATGACATAGGAGTAACTTTTGTTCCGAGCCTGTGTTCCTTTTTCCAACCTGCTTTCTAGCCCTGTGCACACAATGCATTTGCAAGATATGTACAAAGAGCGGATTCTCTGGAAGCTTTCGCTCTTGCCATTTATATTAGTCACGCTAACACCTGTCAACCAAATACCCCTGCACCCAACCCCCCCCCCCTTTTTTTTCTTTTGTGTGTGCGTGTTCGCACGTGCTGCGCTTCTCCTCCTCTCATTCTGAGGTCGGGGGAGAGTGTGCAAAGGCGTACATAAACGAACGCTGGAGAAGGCAGTTGCCGCCCTGACGAAGACAAGTCCGCTTGTCGAAACGTTGGCTCCCGCGACATTCCCTGTTTTAAATCGTCCCTCCCAATGGGGGATAGTATTTTCTCGAATTGGAACCATTTGGAGAGGCCAGCTTTTCCAAATATTCTCGTTGGTTGTGCCATTCGACCCATTTGGAAGTCGGCATTTCCATTTGGACAAATGTATCTTTTGAAATGGCTGCAATTGTATTTTTTAACTGGACTGGAACGTAAGACTGCCAATTAAGCATTTTTTAAAGCACTTCGCCTGGTCAAAAGTGTTCGAGAGTTGCCTGGTACGACTTGCTGGTAATTCTATTACTGATCCGGAACGTAAAATTATGATTCATATATTTTATTTAAGTAGTATGTACCGGCCATACATAAAATCGATGTGTGAACAGGTAATTTATTCGCGAACTCTCAACTATGATTACTGTAAGAAATATTGCCGGAAACATTTTGCCTTTTACATGTTTTTCACTTATTTCGTAGCTTCACGTTAGCTGTGCAGTTAGCGAATCATATTCGGCATTATCCGCTGCATCAGTAGCACTAGCACAGTTAACTTTACAATCAGATCGAGTTGGTATTGTTTGAAACAATACTTCTTACCCACTAAAACATGCAGAGGCTATGACAGAGGCCTCCCAGCTGTTCTCGTGTCCTTAATACCAAAATAAGAGACTATAGGGAACCTGGTGCGAACACTCATCCTGAAAACGGCAAGTTATAATTCATGTTCCTTCTTACCTTGCATTAATTCCTTTCTATATCATACTCTTTTATTCCTAATGTCATTTTAGTGTGGATCATTTCTGTAGTTGCATAATATATACCGCGGAGTATCAATAAAAAAAATGTACGCTTGTAATCAAGGAATAATATAGTGAGGTAGTTCACAATATAGCAGTTTCTGAAGAGCCAACGCCATCGTCCCAATGCTGCCTGAGAGGTAGTTCATAAGGTGATGTCTAGCCAACTGGTTGCAAAAAGGATGTCCGGCGTATATTATGAGTTTTAGAAATTTCCCACCATCTGGAGATATTCAGCAGATGCCTTATTCGTGTTAAACGAACACTCATTGTGACCTAGTAACTGTTTTGTTAAAGTGTACGCTTTTCTCCGATAATATCTCTTGAGTTGTCCGATCCCAACTTATTTGTTGTTCACCCATTGTGCTACTCACAGAGAATATGAAGGCGGTTTCACGGCCTTTCTGAATGTTCCTGTAATGGTGGTTCTTGTAAGCTTCACGCAGGAAACAGGAAAAGGACATTGGAATTCTGCCTCAATGTTAACAATCATTTTAGTAGTGGTGGAAGTAAATCAGGACGCATAAGAAAAATTATCAACAGAACGAAAGTAAAGAGTTTGAATACACGTACGCGAGAATACATTGGCAAGATGCGGGGAAGTCATAAGAAACAATGGTGACCGCCTAACAAAAGCAGTGTTCTAGAGAGCACCATCAATCGCTATGAACTTAAGGGGGTTACCGGTCCTTTATATTCGAACCTTCTGTAACAAAGGACGGGCACACGTGCGCTAGTTGCTATTTTTCTGGCCCTTGCAGAGGCAGGAAAGAAGGTTTCTTCAGCAGAAAACGAAGTTCAATAGGCATTGTGAGCCACTCGAGTGGTCTCGGACACAGCAAGAAAAACTGCTTAAAAAAACACCCAGGTGCATACACCATCCTGAAGCCCCCTGTGTGTTTTCGGGGGACGAAAGGGTTAAATTCTACCATCCAGGCGGTCTATCTTTTTCAGTGTTGAAATTATTTCATAACAGATGAATTCCTTAGTTGTGGGGTAGAATTTTTTCAATGTTAAATTGCTGTTAGCCTGATTGAATTCTTATGCGTGCTGGAGGAGGGATGGGCTGCCTTGTGTCGGCTTTAGCAATAGCTTTTTTTAGGTACATCATATAAGATGAGGCTTCAGTGTATTTACAAATAATATTTTGGATGATTGCGCGAGAAACCAACTATGCATATCCCGATCATGAGATTTCTTTCTTTTCTGCTTTTTTATATGTTTTAAAGACTAATTTGAATTGCTCGAACGCGAAATTTCATTTCCGGAGTGCTCTCCCAGGAGGGTAAAAGAATATCTGAAGGTCGTGGGGCGGCCGTCCGGCTATTCCTTTCCGCGATATTTCCGCTGTCTCTACCGTAATGAAAAGAAACAAGAAAGTTGCACGGAGAAAATTTTTACTTTTCATACGCTAGAGAGTAAATTAGTTTCATGAGATTCTTTTATGTGGCACGGAAAAGGAATGAATTTCAAAAGCCTCCATTCTTCTATTTTAATTCCTTATGTTACACTAATAAAACAAATGATATACAGTAGCGCATCCACGTTTAATCCGAAATAATGGGACTCGCTTAACATTTTTTTTAATAATTGGAAGGGGAGTTTTTAATTGAGATTCATGAAGCATTTTTCACGAACCTGCAGCTACAGTTAATTTTTCATGTCGTGTATTCCTCGGCGGGTTATCGTATGGCGATTAATCCATTTTTAATAAGGCCTTAGGTTGTTGTTATTATTATTTTATGAATTGATTGCAGTTCCTCGAGGCGCCGGCGTGACAGCAAACAGCAGACATATTAAGTGAACTGCGATAAAATGAGGTGAGCGAGAAATTGTGAAATAAATATCACGTAATAGCCTCTTTGAATGACAGTGAATTAATTATTTAATAATTAATAAGCCTCTTCCTGAGCTCTTCTTAGCTCAAGTGAATGGAACTCTCACGTTATCACATTAATGGTGAGACAATTTTCCGCACCCTTAATTACCAAGGACACAGAGAACGACAAAGACGAGCGCAAACTTGCAACTGGATTTTAATGGAAATTAGGGCGTGGCTTTTATACGCAGTATAGCACCGGTTCTTAGCGACCTCCTTTAACACAGTACGATAGGTCCCTCTCTAAGTCTTTGGAAAAATCCCGTATGAAAAACAGTGTTCCGCTGTGTGGACAATGTTTTAGTGATCATGCACGGGGCAGTTTTTTTTTAGTCAAGTGATGTTGCTTACATGCTGCAGACCTTCAGGCTATGTCTTGGCCCGTTAACCTTGATTAGCGATTCGGCGGAGGAAGGATCCATACGGTATCTGGACCTACGGCTGAATTTCTCCAGTTCACACGACTGTTGCATGTATGAACGTCGAGCGAAGAAACCTTTGCTTCCATTCTCTTCGAGCTACTCTAAGGTGGGGAAGAGGGTGTGGCTAGTACATGCCTGAGGAATGCAATGCACTAGTAGTACCACCACCTAGGGCAGGACAGCTTTGTGGCTCAGGTTGGTATACTTGAGAAGAATGGATACCCGGGAAAACCGGAATGTGTCTTAATGACAGGCTAAAGAGCACAACCATGATGTGCCTAGCTCTGTACAGGGGCACCTAAGTTTGCAAGATTGTGGCTGTGAGCCTGGGCTCTACGATAGGAAGGTTTTGGCCAGGCATGGAGATTATATGATGGGAAATATTGTTCAAGCGTTCGAAATTGCACGATTAGGAGAGGAATGCGTCAGTATGGCCTCACTGGCCCTATAAGAAAAAGAACTTCAGTACCTCGATAGGGCTTCATCCAGTAATGCAAAGTGATTGGTGCGTGTATGTGATCGTGCGTTCACGGTCTGTGTTGCGCAGTTTGATCACTTTCGTGATGCTGACTGCGCACTGTATGGTGATGGCGCTTTGTTGTTTTTTATCAATGTAATTAAGTATGCCGATGTAATGTCCCTTCTGTTTTGCTGTGTAAAAAACGTCCTTCCTTCCATTAGAATCTAGTTGTCAGTTTGCGCTTTTCCTTTTCGTTGTCTGCGTCCCTCGTTGACAAGATCGCGCGTAAAAGTCTCACCATTAACAGATTCCAGCTAGCCCAAATCAATACCATCCTACGTCACACTAATTTTGAAGCGCATTTATTTCCCTAGTGGTGTTTACAAGCGCACGCCCTTTATAACAGAAAGGAGAAACAACTTTCATTCTTGTCACTTACACTCGGGCCTACCTATTCTGCCACTTCTGTAAGGGGCTTAGTTTGCTGAAACAACTGGTACAATCAGATGTCTCGCTTGGAGCCGCCCCATATACTAGGTACCACATAAATTTTAAGGTGGTCGGCCACTTATGTAACTCTTGCTCGAAAACGTGCATGATTTATTTAACTCACCCAGCCGTCTAGAGCGCATAGTATTATTTATTCATTTCATAAGAGATAATCTTTGTCAAAAAATAACATAATAAATGTTGTAGCGACGACAGCCATAATGGTGACTAATGTGCAGCTTAATTATGTAAAACTTTGGAATTTGTGTAGCTAACGGCGGGTGCTATTCAATCCATCAGGATAAGTATTATACAGTAAATATCAAGGAGGTAATGTTGAAAAGCCAAAAAAGATGAAAAAACCGATTTATACTCAACCTATTTGCAAAATCAGCTGTGAATTCAAAGGTAGCCAATCAGTTTCTTTTATTCTAGTTGGCCGCATGCATATATCTGTTGGAAATTATTGCATGAAATTTCAGTTGAAAGTTTGGACTGAGGAAGAAAGTTATGGAAGTTTGAATTACATGAGCATGAACAGTCTTATTTAGAGAAATACATAAACAGAGGCTTTACACCTTGCAATAGATGTGGAAAACGTCATACCAGGCCTAAAATGCGACAGGTTCATACATGGGCCCTTCTTGAGAAGTGCGTGGCTGATCGTCTTTTCCTCATAGCCTATTTTGCCCCGTCCGCTCACTTGCGTTAAGCATTCTTCATGCGCTGGTGGTGCCTGGCGACGCAAGCTTTTGTTGGTTGTGTCGTGTACCCTGGTTCTGTGCCAGCTTGCCCCAGGATATTTAAGCAACTTATACTACCATTATTAAAGTGTGGCACAGCATCATGCAAGACAAACATCATTGTAGGAACTCTTGCTTAGACCTCTTTGTTAGCCAGATGCCACATTAGACCACTGAATCACATTTACATTTTGTGTTTCTAAGTGCACAATTCATTAGAAGTTCATCAGAACACAAATTTCTGTACACAGCTGTTGCTGTTCTCAGCACATCGTTTCAGAGCTGTTCTTTGTGCACATACTTCCGTTGGCCCAGTGCATCGACCCTTTTGTACCCGCACCAGCTCTTCGGTCTAGGTAGGTACAGGACATGTCTCGTATGCTTTTCTGTAGAGCTGGAATGAAAAAAGAATGACCCATATATGCTTGCTTCAGTGCATATGACGTCGAAAGATGATAGTTTTTTTTTTGTTGCGCCTGATACGTTACACCCTGTCTTCTCACCTTCCCACTCGCCTCATGGTGTTTTCCTCCCCACTCACTCCTCCCATGACGGATGCACTGGGCTTTTTGCTGTATTCATTTCGAACTTCCAGCGTCACCCTGCTCTCGCGCCATGCGTTAGGGCACTTTATTACTTAGGCGTCTCTTCCACACCTTTTTAACCTGTTAATTTTTCATTTACTAATGTAAGGACCAGTGCAATGTTTAAGCTTATTTAAACGAACTGTGCGGATCACGGTTCTGCACATATATCTCCCCTGAAGTAGGCATAAAGTATCTTTGCGCTGCGTAAAGTTCACGTTTATGTCCCTGTGCCACCAGTACTAGTACCTCTGTTGATTTTGACCGCCTGGATGAATTAGTTTTGGCCGCACAGTTGAATAAAGTGAGCGACAGACGTACAGACGGACAAAATTTTTCGCTTTTAGGTCGCAAAAGAAAGACTATTGTATATAAAATACTGGCAAGGTAAGCTATGTCTCATTGCAGAAAAGTTCCCCAATATTAGCCCGTAATGCGACGCCGTAGTCAGCACACACTACCTTAGAAGTTCACCATATCCCTCGGTTGGAGCGTCCGTCAAGCTTCAATAAAGTTTTGATGCATTCACAGCGTGCAACGATAAAAAGACTGTAGCATATATATCAATATCCACTATCCTGTTTTCTTGGAGCGTAGAATCCGGTAAAGGAACAACGTACTTTGTTGTGGTGTCCCCAAGCTTCTTCGTGACCGCCGAAACAGTCGCGCCTACTGTCTCAGAAGGCAACCTTTTTATGGTGTATCGATTCCCAGCCAACTTGCGCGTTCTTATCTTCTGTGTTGTGCATTTATCTGTGTTGGTCGGAATATGGTCGAGGTGGTATAAATATACGGTCCTAGCCATACTGACACGCGGAAAAAGTGCGGTAGAAAGCCGGGCGTAGCCTGACCAAATTAAACAAAAGAAATACCACGAGAGTTGCGCGTCCCGTTTGTGGCAGTTATTAGAGATTTAAGTATACTTAGAAACGCGAAGTTCCATTTAATGAAATCGTGTAATGCTAGAGCCATAACATAATTCATAAAGTATATTGGATATCGTGATCACAGAACAAACAACACTTGTTTTCGAAATCAACGCAATGTGGTTTTGGCTACGTTATACGAGCATGGGGTATGGAAATATTGCTCTAACTCGCGGAATAATGGTAATAGGGAATATTCCTTGTTAAAACGTCTTTTTGAATATCTAGGCGTGCCCAAAAAGCACTACACAGCTTCCGCTACGTCGCCCAAGGCCAGATAACAGCAAAGTTCGCTGTTCGCTTACAAAAACAGGTCACTTGATAGTGACCCGATATTTTGCTGATCACGTATCACGTGAAATTGTGTTACGTGATTTTGACATTCACGTGATATATTTTCACCAAATAACGTAACAAAATGTCACGTGACATGTTTCCAGCAAAATCACTTAATGCAATGGCATGCGACATGTTCCGCCAAAAAAAAAACGTAACGCACTGTCACGCGACATGTACATCCAAAAATGCCCCTAGACTATCAAGTGACATGTTTCAGTAAACTATCTGCGAGCTTGGCGGTTATCTGGCCTTGCGCGACCTAGCGGAAGCTACGTATTTCTTTCTTCTCTGGTTTGAAACTCAGAAATAATGTTTTAACATGCATGTAACAGTGGCGGACACGGTACTATTGCGTCATGGGGTCATGACGCACGGAGCACTCAAGGCAAAGCACGCTGAACTCAAGACGATGTCAGGAGGACTGTTTATTGGGCGAACTTGTGCCCAGCAAAGCAAAGCCCATCACAATACACAGGAATAGCTGCGTGAAGAATTGTCGGTCGACGGTAAGATTGACAAGCGAAGTAATGCTTCGGCTTTTATAGACACGTCCTTACGCATAAGCAGGGGAACCTTCTCCTCCTCAGACATGTCGGCGCCGGCGAGGCAGAAAAGTTGCGTTATTTCTTCCACAAAGATCTTGACATTTTCATTCAGGAGCTACACCCACGTCTCCAGCAGTTATACGGCTCTTTCCTCGCGCACGACGCTTGCAAAGGTGTCCAGGAAAGAGGCGCGAAAGATGTCCCAGGTTCTGAGTGTAGACTGTCGGTTCTCGAATCCGGTCCTAGCGGCGTGCTCCATTGTTATTTTGTGGGGTTTAACGTCCCAAAACCAGCTCTGATTATGAGAGACGCCGTAGTGGAGGGCTCCGGAAATTTCGACCACCTGGGGTTCTGCAACGTGCACTGACATCGCACAGCACACGGGCCTCAAGATTTCGCCTCCATCAAAACGCAGCCGCCACAGCCGGGACCCATCCCGCGACCCTCGGATCTGCAGCCGAGTACCATAGCCACTAGACCACCGTGGCGGGGCTAGCGGTGTCCTCTAAGTAGAAGCAAACGTGACCCAGCCTGTCTTCCACGCCTCACTTGTTAAGGGCTGCGACGCGGTCGTAGATCTCCAACCAGCTTTCAGGGTCCTCGTATGACGATCCGCGGAATGTCGGAGGCTCTTTCGGTTGCTGCATAACCACGGTAGCAGGAGACACTGCAGCCGAAATCGTGGATGCTGGTTTCGTTGCAGCCCTTGTCATCTTGTACTTGTCGGGAAGCCGCTGGTATTCTGGCGGGAGTCCTTGCTGTCTGCGGCTAGCTCGGAAGACTGTGTTTGATCCGCCCTTCCGGCGGCGTGTGCTTGGCTCACGGCTGGACGGGGGCGTGCGGTACATGGACCGAGAAGCACCTCCACCAGATGTCATGTGGTCGTGACGCACGCACCACTCAAGATGAAACACACATAGCTCAAGACGATGTCAGGCGAACTGTTTATTGGGTGAACTTGTGCCCAGCAAAACAAAGCCAATCACAATGCACAGCAATCGCGAGCAATTGTGGCGTGAACAGTCGTCGGTCGACGGAAAGACTGACAAGCGGCGTAACGTGTCGGTTTTATGCACACTTCGATACGCGTTATCTGTTAGCTCTGAAATTTTATCACCATCATCATCATCAGCAGCAGCAGCAGCAGCAGCCTGTTTAGGTCCACTGCAGGACGAAGGCCTCTCCCAATGATTTCCAATCCACCCTATCCTGAGCGAGTTGGTTCCACTTTATGCCTGCAAACTTTTTAATTTCATCGCTCCATCTAATCTTTTGCCTGCCTCTGTTACGTTTTCCCTCTCTTGGTATCCATTCCGTTGCTCTTACTGTCCATCTGTTATCTTTCCTCCTCATGACATGTCCTGCCCAGGTACACATCTTTCTTTTAATTGATATAATAATATCGGCTATTCCTGTCTGTTCTCTGATCCCTTCCGCTCGTTTTTTATCTCTTAGCGTTACCCCCAACATTTTTCTTTCCATTGCACGTTGCGTGCTCCTTAGTTTTATCTCTAGTTTTTTCGTTATCCTCCACGTTTCTGCGCCGTACGTTAGTACTGGGAGAATGCAGTGATTGAATACTTTTCGTTTTAGTGAGAGCGGTAAGTTTCCAGTCATTATTTAATAATGCCTTCCGAATGCGCTCCAGCCCAACCTTATTCTACGGATAATTTCTTTTTCATGGTTAGGAGTTCCTGTTATTAACTGTCCCAGGTATACGTATTCGTTTACACATTGTAAGGGTTCATTGTTGTTTTAAATTTCTGTTCCTTAGCTAGGCTATTGAGCATAACTTTGGTCTTTTGCCTATTCATTCTTAATCCAATTTTAATACTTTCCCTGTTTAGGTCATCAATCATGTTTTGTAGTTCGTCTCCATCATTGCTAAATAGCACAATGTCGTCTGCGAATCTTAAATTGCTGAGATATTCTCCGTCTATTCGAATTCCCTTGTCTTCCCAGTCTAGACGTTTAAAGATTTCCTCTAAACATGCAGTAAATAGCATCGGGGATATCGTATCTCCCTGTCTCACGCCTCTCCCGATCGGGATTTCTCTGCTTTTCTCATGTAGGAGTAGTGTGGCTGTGCAATCTTTGTATATGTTGTTGATGGTTTTCACGTATATGTCAGGTACCCCTTGTCTACGTAGAGCTTCTAGAACTGCTTGTATTTCTATCGAGTCAAATGCTTTCTCGTAGTCGATAAACGCCATATAAAGAGGTTTGTTATATTCCGCGTACTTCTCAATTACTAGGTTGATAGCGTGGCTGTGGTCCATTGTCGAGTAACCTTTCCTAAAACCAGCTTGTTCTCTCGGTTGATTAAAGTCGAGTGTTTCTCTTATCCTCGTAGAAATTACTTTTGTAAATAGCTTGTATATTACTGGGAGTAGGCTAATTGGTCTATAATTCTTTAACTCCTTTATGTCACCTTTCTTGTGGATAAGGATTATATTCGCATTTTTCCAACTGCGTGGTATATTACACGTCTTGACACATTTCGTGAAGAGCGATGCAAGTTTTTCAAGTATAATATCTCCTCCGTCTTTAATCAAGTCGGCTGTTATACCATCTTCACCAGCTGCTTTACCGCGGGACATGCCTTTGACAGCTTTTTTGACTTCGTCAGAGGTTATACATGGAATTTCATTGTCCTCCTCAGATTCTATTTCTATTAAGGTTGTATGGTCTGTCTGAGAACTGTACAGTGCAGAGTGGAAATCTTCTGCTACTTTTACTATTTCGTTGAAACTGTTGATAACGTTACCTTGTTTATCCTTTAGCGCATGCATTTTGTTTTGCCCTAAGTGCAGTTTCTTTTTGACCGTTTTAATGCTGGTGCCTTTCTCTACAGCTTTCTCTATTTCTCTCGTGTTAAAATTTCTTACATCTCTTTGCCTGGCTTTATTGATCAATTTTGATAGTTCTGCGAATTCAATCTTATCTTTTTATAAGACACTCAAATGTGCGCGACAAGCATGCAATGTTTCAAGAAGGGTCGACACGTTTACCAAAGTAACATGCAAGATAAACGCGGCCTGCGTTGGGCGTAACAGAAAGTTAGAACTGCGCTCCCCGCAAGCAATCAAAACAAGCGCGCGTGTCACAGGTAAGTGATAACGAAGTTCTACTTAAAGAAACGAAAACAACCGCGCGTGTCGATAGCTATATGAAGAAAATTGCGTGGATCTTAGAAGAAATGAGAAGGTAAAGATCGTTTACATGTGGCTTTTTGTATGATAGGATCAAGAATGAATGACAAAACATCGAGCTTTTTGTCGGTGTAGCAGATAAACACCACAGAGACATATAGTATAAGGTGGAATCACAGTGATGAAACTGGAAAAGCAAGCTGCATATCGATACCCGCCGCTACTTTTTTTCGCACCAGTCATGGGGTAAACACAGCTTCTTCTTGGGAAGGAAGATGTAAATGAACACGACTAAATAAATCTGCGCTAATATATGTCTACGTCCTTGGACTCAGTAGTTAAGTAACAGGAGTAGCAAGTACTCTTGTGATGATAGAGGCGCGCAATACAAACATTTCAGTGTTCGCCGTGCGGGGGCGAGAACGAAGAAGTGTGCGCGTGTGGTGCGTGGTGCGTGCAGTGGTTCGTGCTGCCAGCTGATTCTCGCTGGACGTCCGGTCGAGAGAATCTACGAGCAACCGCCACGGCGTATTGCGACGCCAAAGACCTGCGTTCCTGCTGGGCAATGAGTTCAGGGAGGCAGGCGAGCTGAACAACCGCTGAAAAAGACCTCAAGGGCCTGTGTTCCGTGCAGGGCGTCGGGTCCAGGGAGCCAGACGAGGCGGCGGTGCTCTCGGCTACTGCGGCGACAGCCAGGCTACTGGGGCGGTCATTTCCAGCCACCGGTGCCGTGGAATCCAGTAGCTCGAGATTCGAGTTAACTACCGCGGCCTACCGGCTGCCGTGGCTGCCGAAACAGGCGTTGCGGTGTGAGGGCCGCTACTGCGGCCAACAGTCCCGTGGCTGGTCCCACATCGCCAGCATCCTACCGGCCACTTCGTCGTCGCAACCGACACCTGCTTGGGAGCCTGGAACTATTCAACGACAACGCGCGGGAAAATACGGCGAGACTATTATCCTTTTCGTTTCCCGGGACGTAATATAGTAGCAGCCGTAGAACTGAGTAGATACAGACACCGTAACAACCAGGTGCATTCCTTGTACATACAAGTTTTGTAATATAATTTGTGAGTGCGTGTGTTCTCGAAAGCGGTGCGTTCCTTGGTAAGCGGTCCTGGGCCCAAACCTGGAGCAATTCCCTTACAACTCTCCAGTTTTATTCGCTGGCTTCTTTTTGGAGATAGTGTTCTAGGATGATGAATGTTGATTTGTGTTCCGGGGCGAGGGGAGTAGCAAACACATTTGAAGCATGGCCAAGGAAAGGTCAATGACTTTCGAAAGAAAGGAGTGTCCATTCTGACGCACCAGATTTTCCACAAATAAACGTTTATTCCTACTCATCGTTTTCACTCATTTATTAACTTTCTGACCCCCTCAATGGAAGATGTTATTCTTTCTGTTTACACTTGGCCATTATTCAGCATCCGGGCGTATCTCCGCTGACCTCCATTCTAGGTGTGTGTGTGTGGGGGGGGATGGGGATGGCAGGGCTGTTGCATGTTCAATGGCATGACTCGCGCTCGACTCACTTGCCCACCTGAAAGCAGATTTCATTCCAGGGCGCTACAAAATCTTGTAAGAGGAATGAACTGTGCACTTTTTCTTGACAAAGCCCGTTTAACAAAATCTAACGCCAGGAGTATGCACGGGTTGTTCTAATAAATACGGAGATTGAAAAGTTTGAGAGGAACATGCCAAACACCGAAAGATACAATACCGTCTCCAAATTCGTCATTATTTCGGTCCAAGTCAAACTGAAGGCGCTCGTTGTATATAATGTTCACTGGCATACTTATATATTTAAGCGGAAACATTCGAGAGAAATATGTCTGGTTGGGCACGGCAATGACAGTTGAGAGAAGGTGACACCACCCACAAACGCAAAAATTCCGACGTTTCAGGTAAACGTTAGCCCTTGTTCATGTATCACGGGTCGGTGCTGGATAGCAAACTTTCTATGGGAGCGCTTCTTTTGTTTGTTGGTAAGAAGACGTTGCGAAGTCCGTTGAAATAGGCACTCAGCAGTGCCCTCGCAGGCCGCTTTATATTTGGAGGTGTCGCCTGGTACTGCCAAGATTCAACAAATAGCCACTTGCGGGGTTGGTCTCTACGTCAGCGACCTTGGTGTTGTCAAACCAGATGCGGTGGTTATGCAACGTCAATTTTGTGCTGCCGCAATCTTTGGGGAAAGTTGTTTCTTTCCCGTATGTAGGTGGGCTCGCACAGTGCACACGGGATTGAATAAATGACCCCTTGTGCTCTCTCTTTCGGGGATCTGTCTTTCGGTCGCGGCCAAGCGACCGAAAGTGGCCAAGCGTCTTGCATTCTTTGTGGAAAACCATTTTCGTTTTTGAAACATCTCGCAGAACACTGGTCTCTGCGCATATGGCGCTATGCACGAAGTTTTCGGAATTCTTGTCCAGTATAGGTCAATAGACACACGCTAGCCTTCAGACCAGTTACCGTGCTTCAGTGCATGATATCAGGTGGAGACCCAATGAAATTTGGGCTGCTAATTGCGCTGAGGTAAACAATTCACAAAATTCAACAAACAGTAAGAAATTTTTTCAGCATGTTTTATAAGGAGCTGTTGCTTTACACTGCAATTTCGCAGCGGTTGAGGTCATTCTCTTCTACGATCCTTATTAAATGTAGGCAAATAACTTTTAGTTTACCTCAGATGTAGCTTAACAGTTTGCGTACCGATCGTGTTATGCGCAGCTTTGCATGCTAACTGAATATGGATCTACAGTTTCCAAAGCTACAGCCGCAGTTCAAGGCTAGTAGTCTTGGAAATCGATGGATAGTGAGAGTGCGCCTGGAGCTATGCTTGCACAATGAAATGCAAAGAAAAGCACGAGAACTAAGTCGCATTAAAATAAAAGTATGTGGCATTATTGCTATGGGGTATTGTGCGCTGAGGAATTGCGGAACTCGTGTGTGTGTGTGTGTGTGTGTGTGTGTGTGTAAGGGGGGTTGACTTGAGCAGGGTGGTACCACAGCCCATAAACTCTTCCCCCCTCCCCTTCATCATCCTCATCCCACCATGTCCTGCATTCTGAATCACTAACTCTCACTCACATTTATTTGTTACAGCAGGCCAAAACCTTAAGTGGGGGAAGAATAATATGCACGATGGCTGGAGCCATGCTGGGCCCTCGTAGTCGCGTTGCGCCACCTGAATCACATTAGCAATTCAGATGGTGAAACAACAAAACTGCTGCAAAGATAGCCGGATTTGTTCTTCGGCGTCGCAAAAAGTCTAGATGGCTGCGTGCGAAGGTTGGGCGTAAGTTATTGTTACTCACGTGGAAACAACACAACTTTCTTCTGTGGATGCTGTCATTGTCAATTTAGCTTTCTCTCCATTTTTCTATTGTCGCCTGTGGCGTAAACTAGGCATATAATATGACGGAGAAGAATAAATGAATTGCAGTTGGAGAATGCTAGGAGTTACTCCATCCTCTATCGGAAATATTTTAGCACGAAATGATTTCAATGTTTCTTCATATTGCAAGGCTGACATTCATCCTGTCTTAAAGTATCATCCATTAGTGCGAAGCTTGATTGATTTGTGGGTTTTTAAATCCCAAAACGAGCTCTGATTATGAGAGACGCTGTAGTGGAGGTCTCCGGAAATTTCGCCCACCTGGGGTTCTTTAACGTGCACGGACGTCGCACAGCACACGGGCCTCAACATTTCGCCTCCATCGAAATGCAGCCGCTGTGGCCGGGATTCGATCCCGCGACCTTCGGATCTGCAGCCGAGTGCCATAACCACTAGACAACCATGGCGGGGCACCATTAGTGCGAAGCAAAAGGTCACAATAGTGCAAGCCTTCTTGCAATAAATATCTCCTGTCCCCGGTATTCTTTTTCTGATTTTTCTGAGAACATGTTTGTTAATTAAGTCTGCGCGAAGCACATACATGCTTGAGTGGCATACTGCTGAACTTGCTGTGAGGGGGTGCGTAGTTACGGTCTGTAGATCTGTTTCGGTCTATGCCTAGCGCTCGCTGAAGTAGTATATAAATAGTACGGTTGAAGGCTAAAGAAACGTGCTATGTGTTCCTGATGTTTCAGGGTGCATTGCTGTTCTGAATACAGTAACTCTGCATGATGGTATAATTCTATGACTAAAAATTGAGGCAGAAGCGTTCAAACCTGCTGAAAACCTGACAAAAATTGCACTAAATAATAATGTGGGACAGGTCATTATCAAGACGTAAGCCATGTGAAATTTAAATAGAACAGAGATCCATGTCCTCGCGTTCCCCTTCGCGCTTACACAAGTCGGAGTCTTCTGCAAAGGCGCTGCTATTCCGAAGAGAACAGACGCAAATCAAGCATCACACACACCTGCAACGAAGGGGCCGGCCTGTTAAGATTCAGGAAACCCTCCAATCATGCGGAGGAATTTCTACGTTGCCGTTTAATACCCCGAAGAGGTTAGCATTGCTCGGTTAATATTGACGATCATGTGCGCCTCCTGGCGTTTCTTTTTTATCCAGTGCCTGAAGTTTCCGCCGAAAATGCAAGGTGAAGTCTCTCTTGTGTTTCCACTGTGCGCCCTATGAACGGCTAGCGCTATATTTCTGAGTGCTGTCTTTCAATATAAGCAAATCAATGACTAGGTGCGTGTCTTTTGACGCCTGTAAAGTACGGGAAAAAACTTGAACCCTATAAGTTCCACCGGCAGTCAAACCCTAACATGCATTGAAATGAAGGCTCTGCTGTGCGTGGAGACGATTTTATTGCTTCAAAATATATAGTTCTCGCATAATTCCCTAAGTATGATGATCTTCGGTGATGTTCATTGCCTCACCGAGACTAACTATGTCTACAATGCTGTCGCTTGGCCACGGCGGCTGCATTTCAGTGGAGGCTAAATGTTGAGGCCCGTGTGCTGTGCGATGTCAGTGCACGTTAAAGAGCCCCAGGTGGTCAAAATTTCCGGAGACCTCCACTACGGCGTCTCTCATAATCAGAGCTAGTTTTGGAATGTTAAACCCCACAAATCAATCAATCAATGCTGTCGCTTGTTCGTTCTAGCTTTAATGGCATGATCCCTACCAATAGAGAGTTTTAGTGCAGCTTAAGTTGCGCCCCGCTAAACGCTAAAATTTAGCGGGGTCAGACTGCGCATGCGTACGCACTCTATTCCAGCTTTGCGTTTAGCGATCGCTCGCTATTTTCCGAATTTAGTGGAGACGCAAAACGCTCGCTAAGTTTGTTTAGCGCGAAGAACAAGGCGGCTCCCTACAACTGGCGGCTGCCCGTTTCGCATCTATCGTGTCGTCTTGCTGCGTTGTGGGACTAGCTGATTCACAATAAATCGTGTTGCTGGTTTTCGCTTTGAGAAGACAACGATCTTTTCTCTGTGGATTCTAGTTTGACCACATTACACACGCACAACGAAAGCGAAACTCCGCCTCGTCAGACTACAGCAACACTTGTGCAATTATTATTGCACGATGTTCTTTTTAATAATTCTTTTTGCACTTGCGTTGCTTTTTAAGTTACTAACAACGGCCGACGGCTTTGACGCTTTCACTATTCGCATTCAGATGGCGCAGCGAAGGTTTGCGTGCCTTGAGTTGTGCGGTGCGTCGTCGTCTCGCGCTATACTAAAGAGCTATGGAACGCTATCGAATAGCCCTCCGCAAAAATTTAGCGAGCGTGACTCGCAAGCGCTAACGCAAAAATTTTCCGCAATACTAAATCTACCTAATGACTACAAAATACGCAGTGGCTCCGATATTTAAGAAGAGCTTTCTCCTTTTCTTCCTAATCATGTGTTTCGAGTGAGACTCGACCATGGCACCACAAAAAGCATGTGGTACTGCTATTTGATTTCTTTGCTCATTTATGATCATTACAATTATATAAATATGCTGGAAAGCTTGTCAGGGCGTAGTTAGTTTTAAAACTGCACAGTGTTCAACTTTATCTAATGGCTAAAATTGTCGAAAGTAGTGTGCCATATTCCTATACCACCAGTTCTGGAATAAAAGGCTGTGCACCATCCATGATAAACGGAAGCGAATGACATTCAGTAACTTCCTCTATTATGGAGTCTAGTTACCGCGAAGTGACGGACGACTACAGGGGTTAGTGTGCTCATAGCTGTCTTATTCATAAATAACTGATAATTTCAGTACGTTTATTCCTGAAAGGGCTCTTTTCCGACATTTCTCCTAACCTCATCGAAGAACTCACTAGTAAGCTCCACTAGACAGCACAGTTCAGTGCACGAGATCATCGCAGGCTTCCGATAAAGCAGATTCAAATGATGCTCGAATGCGTGTATGATTAGCTCTAAACTGGTTACCCGATGGTTGAGTCACGGGTCAGGTAACCTTTGAGTTTCTGCTGATACTTTCAATTTCTAATAAGCTGCACCGTTGAGCATGCTGCAGTTCATGTGAACCGACATCGCGATCTTTGAGCTCCGCCTGTAACACAGATGTAAATGCTCACCAAATAGATGAGCGATCAGATCCTAGCCGCTTAACAGTTTTTTTATCATGGGTCAGGTAACCTTTCAACACCTGACCTTGTAGAAGAATAAGGAAAAGGTGCTGACCAAGTAATGCTGATGTACCATTATTTACATTAAGAAATTCTCCTGCCGTTAACGATTTCAGTTGCTTCGGTGTTAAACCGGATGCTTCTGTGTGAACCCTAGAGAGGTCATACTGCTTTCCATTTGGGTACACATTTACAGATGAACCACAAGTACAAACAAAACGAAAACAAACGTACATCTCTCAGCTGCACTTGGCCGCATGCAGCCGTCAATTCTATTCCGGTTAATCGGTCCTTTCTCGGTATTTTGCTGCTAATGGGCTTGACAATGCGTGTACAGTATCCTAGCGAACAGTGATGTTCCGTCCTGCGCCGAAGGATTCCCTTTCCCGAGGCATGAAAATTCCCGATTTCTGGCAATTTTCCCTGCATGCATCGCTAAAATCCCCGCATATTTCCCTGCCCAAATATGTATACATATATGCGTGTTTGACGTGTTTCCGGCTCTCGCTATCGTTCGCTCTTTTCGCGCTTGTGCTCCAGCGCAACTCAAAGCATTGCCTCCGAGATTGGCTTTTCATACTACGCGGAAGCTACCTTCGAGCGAACTTTAAGGTGTATGCGATGCGGAAGAAATGCCGTAACATACTCGTTTGTGTACACAGGGCAGCTGTATAAAATGAAAAGTGTGCTATTATTATTGTTTTTGTTACTGAAACCTCCTGGCTTGTCGCAGACATAGTTGCCAGCTTTTGGTGAAAGAATAATGGCTTCCGCTAGGGTGTGCTACGATGGCGATCGACCGTCACGGAGCTCATGTGCTGTAATTACATAGCGCATATGTGGATTTCGAGCCTACCGCCCGGAGTAAACAACAAGACGCTCCGTGTAAGAGGAACGAATCTTAAAGGCTATGATTTTCCGTGCTACAAGCGCCGGGAATGATTGGAGAAACCGAAAACTGCCAACCGAGTACGAACCGAAAGTGCCCCGTAACAGAAGTGTTTCGAACATTATAAGGATATGTCTTCACCTCCAAAATTCCCTGCAATATTGCGAAGATTCCCTTTTTCCCTTTCGTTCAAAATGACGGTCGAAAATTCCCTGAAAAAGGGAAAATTCCCTGCACGGAACATCACTGCTAGCGAATCTCACGGTATGTGCTCATTCCACCTGCCTTTGTGCAAGCAGGCAATTACACGCGCTGCTACTTTCGGCTCAGCGAAACGGCTTCTTGGATCGATTACTCACTGTCATCCAATAACAACGTCTCCTCGATCCCGGCCACAGTGCCCCGAAACTGTCATGTAAACGGGGGTGAACTGCTAGAGATGTGGAATTCTCTAGGTCAGGTCAAGGACTGCTTAAAAAAGAGGGTCATGAAGCGCCTTCGGTGGGATAACAGGATTAGAAGCGAGCATAGGCAGCAGAAGTATACTTCTCATTACTGAAAGTAGCCTGTACACTTAATTATTTTGAGTTCAGCATGAACCACCATCTGCAATCTTATGGCAGTGATATGGAAACTCCTTTAATGACAAAGGTACGCAAGATTATCATGGGGAATTAAAAGCAGAGCTTTTGCAATGATCACTACTAAAACGTTGTACAGATTGCGGACACAGACGATATCTTTCTTACACGTGAAAAACGTACAAGCTCTAACGAATTTATTTTTCGCATTAGCAACTTTTACCTAGCATAAGTTATGCATGCACCAGTAAAAGTGATCGCCAATCAAAAGGGGAAATCAAAAAGGACGGCTCAGAGATAGCCAGTGGGTATCAGCAATACTTTGACTACACTAGCTGTCACACGCGGCTTTGAGCGGGGAATATTTGTCAGACAGTTGAAGAAACAAGAACGATCGGTAGCAAAGCTGTGGATGACATTTAACATCTAATTTATGCAAATGCAACTTTAAACTGAAAAGAATTCACCGCACAACGCCCTTAAATTACGTTACACTTGCGCATCTAACCTCTGTTTTAAATCGTAATTACTAAGAGGCCACAAAGGAAAGTCCAATAAAGCGGTGGCGTTCAAAGCAAAATAGACGGATGTTATGGCAAAGAAAAATTATCTATCTTAACAACTATCCTATTAACACCAGCAGCATCAGCCTATTTCATGTACACTGCAGGACGAAGGCCTCTCCCAACGAGTTCCAATTTGGCCTGTCCTGAGCGAGCTTGTTCCACTTTATGCCCACGAACTTGTTAATTTCACCGCTTCATCTAACCTTATTACTGCCTCTCTTGTGTTTTTCTTATGTTGGTATCCATTCCGTCGCTCTTACTGTCCATCTGTTATCTATCCTCCGTATGATATGCCGTGCCCAGCTCCATTTCTTTCTTTTAATTGATATAAGAATATCAGCTACTCCTGTCTGTTCTCTTAACATTCCGCTGATTTTTTTTTATCCCTTGGCGTAACACCTATAATTTTTTACATTGCACGCTGAGTGCTCCTTAATTTAATCCCGACATCGTTATTTACCCTCCATGTTTCTGCATCGCCGGTTAGTACTGGGAGAATGCAATGATCAAACACTTCTCGCTTTAGTGACACTGACAAGTTTCTCGTCATTATTTGGGAATCTATCCCGATGGCGCTACATCCCATTCGTATTGCATGGAGGATTTCTTTTTCATGGTTAGGCGTACCCGCTAATAAATGTCCCAGATGCCCACTGCGGCTGTCCAATCTTTGTGTATGTTGCCAATGGTTTGTACTTACACGTCAAGTACACCTTGTCGACGTAAATCTCCTGGAACTGCTTATATTTCTCTGCAATAAAATACATTCTCGTACTCTATAAAGACCACCCAAAGAGGTTTGGCATCTTCAGCCAACTTCTCAATTATTATGTCAGTAGCATGGTTGGTTGAAGTCGAGTGTTCCTCTGATCTTAGCAGAAATTACTTTCGTAATCAGCTTGTATATTACTGGTAGTATGCGGATTTGTGTGTTCTCCTTTATCTCCTTTATGCCACCTCTCTTGTGTATTAGGATTATAATCGCGTTTTTTTTCCAGCCGAGCGGTACACTAGATGTCTTGATAGATTTCGTGAAGAGTGACGCAAGTTTTGAAATATAATGCTTTCTCGTTCTTTCATCACGTCTGTTGTTATGCCGATTTCACATGCGGCTCACACGCGGCAAGTGCCTTTGGCAGCTTTTCTGGCTTCGTCGACGGATATGAAACTTCAATGTCCTCTTCTGATGTGATTCCCACTAAGGTTCCATGGTCTGTCTGAATGCGTTCACACTAGAACTTTTCTGGAACCCTTGATATTTCATTGAAAAGTTGATAACGTTACCTTTTTTGTACTTCAGCGCATGAATTTTGTTTTCTACTAATTGCAGGTTCTTATTTATCGGTTTATGTTTGGTGACTTTGGCTACTGCTTTCTTTAATTCACTCGCACTCAAGTTCCTTACATCTCCTTGTCTGACTTTGCTGATCAGCTTTGATAATTTTGCGAATTCTGTTTTACCTTTTGACGAAGCCGCTTTTATGTGCTGGTGTTTTTATTAAGTATTTAGTGGATTTGGACAATTTGCTTTCATCTTTCTTTGTTGTTTTGACGCCGGCTTTAATTGCTGTTTCGAAGAGGAATATCGTTGTCGTTTTGTTTACTTCTAAATCTTCATCGTTTGTGTCTAACGCGTCGACTCTATTTTTAGTACGACTTAAAATTCTTGGTTCGTTGCTTTGATTATCTCTAGGTTCTCCTTTTTTGTTAGGTTAGGTTAGAATGTACTTCTTACTTTCTTTACGTTGAGTGCAATATTTGCCCATACTAATCTGTGGTTGCTACATTTTACCTTCCCAACTACCACTCTGTCTTGAAGCCCCGCCACGGTGTTCTAGTGGTTATGGCACTCGGCTGCTGCTCCGAAGGTAGCGGCATCGAATCCCGGCCGCGGCGGCTGCATTTCGATGGAGGCGAAATGTTGAGGCCCGCGTGCTGTGCGATGTCAGTGCACTTTAAAGAACCCCAGGTGGTCAAAATTTCCGGAGACTTCCACTACGGCGACTCTATTAATCAAAGCTGGTTTAGGGACGTTAAACCACACAAATCAATCAACACTCTGTCTTGAATCATGCCTGGTTGCTCGCACATTTTAAAGTGGATTTCTTTTTTTTTTATTCTCCTTTAGCGAGTTTCCATGGGGCCTTCCTCTACTTATGCTTCTGAAAGTAGGTATTCGTTATTTGGAGTCGTTTTCTTTTCTGCAAACTCTATTAGCATCTCCCCACGGTTAGTCATGTAGCCGACACCGCAGTTGCCAATCGCTTGTTCTCAATTTTGTTTTATGACTACTTTTTCGCGAAAATCCCGAATTACTACTATATATTAGGTCCGTACTCTTTTCATTGCAAATTCGATGTCCCGGTAGAACGGCTCCACTTGCTTGTCACCGTAGCTCGCTGTTGGCGCATATCCCTAGATTATCTTTTGTTTATGCCCCGCCACGGTGGTCTAGTGGCTAAGGTACTCGGCTGCAGATCCGAGGGTCGCGGGATCGAATCCCGGCCGCGGCGGCTGCATTTCGATGGAGGCGAAATGTTGAGGCCCGTGTGCTGTGCGATGTCAGTGCACGTTAAAGAACCCCAGGTGGTCGAAATTTCCGGAGCCCTCCACTACGGCGTCTCTCATAATCAGAACTGGTTTTGGGACGTTAAACCCCACAAATCAAATCAATCTATCTTTTGTTTATATCGATTATTTAGTTTTATTACGACGCATGCTACCGTTTCAATAATTCTGTAGATTTTGGTCACGTTGGCCGGAATATCTTTGTGAATTAGGATTTCGGCGCAATATTGTCTCCTTTCTGGCAACCTTCATAACAAAGGAGGTGTCCGATGTTTAACAGTGTTCAAGCTTCACCTGCTCTCCTAACTTCCCTAAGGCCAATAATGTCCCAACTAGCGCCTTCTAGCTCCTCGACTAGCTGCGCTAGCCTGGCTTTGCTCGAGAGGGATCGTGCGTTGAAGTTCCAGGATTTAGTTTCCAGTAGCGACCTGTCCGGATCCAGCGATTATTGTTAGGTCCGTCCGCTACTTCACAGGGCTCACTGCCGCCGTTTCCAGATGTTATGCAGCTGCTGGATAATGAAGCCCAGGGGTCAAATGTGGATATCGTGTGGTAGGTTGTGGACAAGTACTGCAGCACGGAGGCGAATTCCTGTTCTGATGTAGGAATGAGTCGTAGACAGCAGGAGGACTGAGCGCCTTTCAGGTGTCCGGCCGTGTCGGGTCCATGTACCGACGTAACTCTCGAACAGTAAACAAAGGTCAGAGGAAGAACTAGAAAAAAAAGGGGGGGGGGCGGTGCTGGAGCCGAACCTCTAACTTTTAGTGCTCTTTGTCGCAGCCTAGCCACAGCCGATCAACCTACAGTCGTTTGAAGAGTTTCCGGTCCGCTTATTTCTATCAGCTTTATTATTTTGCACTGTATTTCGTCTTAAAATATCCAGAATTAGTCATTTTTAGTGACGGTGACATCCAGGACGTTACTGTTTGCATAAATTGCCGGAAAGCTAGGTCGGCATTTATGGTTAGTCCTGTGATCGTGTGCTTTTACGTACTGAGTAACATGCGTCTCTCGAACGTTCTTTTGGCACTATAAGTAGGGTGAAAAGAAACTTATGTCTCATTTTGACAAATCTTGCTCGTGTCAGTTCGGATGTTGGGGAAAAAAAGGAGAGAAAGAAATAGAGAGCTCGGTGTTGGGGAGACAGACACTAATGGCGGATTTAGAAAATTGCAGTTGAGTGAGGCACACTGTATAACGCTACCATAATTTTTTACGTCGTATTTAACCAGCAGATATATAAGGGAAAAAATCGTCAGATGAAAAAGCGCGCTAGATTTTTCATCTAAAGAGCTTTCACTATCAGATATTAACAAGCAACCTTGTGTGTTAAGGAATGCGTTTTCATGAATACCAATTGTCACCTCCAGTGGTAGCAGTGATAATAGGCGCATACTACTGCATGTAAATATAAACCTTCTGTGTACCGCCATCGTCACGTATTGTTCTTACTGCAGATGTGACGCTTGTGAGCACCTTCAAAATGACCTTAATAATAAACATTGGATCTCATTATATATATCATATAAATTGAATTCAACACGTTAATGAAATGCTGGAATGCTCACTGTGCGCTAAGCAATATATCAGCAAAACTTGACATTCGAGTAATGTTACATTAAGCGAATATTTCAATCAATCTTTCCTTATAAATCGCCGGCAAAGCCTTGATTTCCTAAAGCTTTCACTATACTGGGAAAATGTGTGAACAAAATGAAGCTTGGTACTGTTTACTTCTAGTGGTACCTAGTTGCAAATGCCAGTATGCAGCCTAAGTATACTTACGCATATTTAAAATTGTAAATTTTAATATGTGCACTTATTACGAAGCAAACGACAGCTCTAGCAATATCAAAGGGAATCTTTCTATACATCTTACAGGAAGTTGAGAGGCAGCGTATTAAAACATTTAAAAATAAACGTCGGTGACCACTTCTTCACAGGAGGCTGATAAGGTTCTACCAATGAATTGCCGTAAACCTTCAAGATAACTGAAGATGCTGCATACAGTGTCGCTTGCCTACTGATTGTTGGAATCCGCGTTTTCTTCTCATCTTGTGTCTGCGTTTCAGTGCGTCTTCACCATATCCATGGTGGAATTTGTAGTTTTCTGTGCGTTTCTAGCGATGTAGTCATATAGTTATGTCTTTCTGCAATAATATTTTATATCAAAGAGGGAAAGATTGTTTGTGAAAACAAGAAACTGAGCTTCCGCTTCGACTGATGTCATAGCAACACTCGCTCATGCCGGCTTATTATTGAGCGTACCGAAGGCCTCAGCTGTCGGCGGTGCACAAAGCCAGAATCCATTATTGTCGGCCTCGAAGAGGCCGCGAAAAATGCCATATAACCGCTGAGACTGCGGAACATCCGACAAGCTGTCGCCGTCTGGGTGGTTCCGCGCTTCCTCGTTGCTTTCTGTCTGCAGCTTCACTGCGTGCTTCATAGTGGTTTTTTTTTTTTCTTTACGGAGCGATGCCACCAAGCGCCGGACGTTACCTTCGTTCCGATGAACAAGATGTTCCTTCGTGTCATTGACAGAGCAACTATGGCGTCATCACGAACTTGTAAGCTGAAAATTGGTAATCGTATAGACAAACCGAAAAGACCCCTTCCCCCGTTCGATACGATTACTACTTCACAACACTCGGAGCGCCACTTTTCAGTCGCCTGTTTTTGAATGTGAACCGTTCTTAGCGAACTTTGGTGGTATCTATCTATCTATCTATCTATCTATCTATCTATCTATCTATCTATCTATCTATCTATCTATCTATCTATCTATCTTTGAGTAGGTACTCTTCTGGTCGCCTCGTTCACCTGGTACACTCAATATTTGGGAGGTAAGCTATAATATTATGACGAACATGAAATTCTGGGGCCGAATTCACAAAAGTTCTCTTTCGTAAGTGCTTTATGCTATTGGCCAACGGGCTTCGCTAATGATATGTCCAGCATCAGGATTGGCTGAAATTTTCTCTTTCAAACATTTTCGTCGTAAGTTGTTTTTGTGAATACGGGCCCTGATTTTTACGCAAATAATAGGATATACTCGTCCTGTTCATCACACTTATTAATACTGCAATTTCGTGTAGCTCATAGCAGTAGCGCTCGGCCCTTGGCATGCGTCACAGGTTTTTGATTTTGATAGAGCCTATGTCAATCAAAGACCACCTAAATAGACATATCAAATGCTGCGGCTGCTGAGATCGAAGCCGCAACTCTGAGTGGCGTCTGAAGTTTTGCGCCCTTATTTACTGATATGATAGTTGGAGAAGTTGGCGTTGAAATATGGCACCTGCTACTCGGGGGTTCCTGAGCGTAATGAACGTTCAAAATTCGTGGTTGCGAAGGAGTCCGACGAAATGACAGCACGAGTAGTCCCACAAAACGCGCACATACACACACACACACAGACACACACACAAAAAAAACACACATACACACACGATTCATGTATAGAAATTCCACCACATGGCGATACTCTTGAGGAAAGTCTGTAATCTAAGTGAATCACTAGGTTAGGGTAACCTAGTTATAACCATTAAAGGGTCCCTAAACAACCCCGAGCTCCAAAATTTGCTTTAAAGATATAACTGCGCTCCTGTGCGATGTGAACATGCTCCCGCTAGAATTTTGCGAATAGGTGCACTAATAACGAAGTTACACGGTTTTAAGTGGCCGCTTGCGTCGGTTTCGTTTTCTCGGTCGGCCTCCCCACCCTTCTCTGCCGAGGATAGGGTAGGCGCGGCGCGCCGTCGAGTCTCCGCCCACTTTTGACACGTGACAATGACGTGAGCAATTGGCGTCATTGACGCTTGCGCTGCAGTTCCTGTTGCTCCGGCGCTCACGCCGGTGCGAGGGCCACAGGATCTAACATAGACCTGGTTTCGACCAATCAACGAGCTACAACTGCGCAAAGTTGTTCGCGGTACAACGTGACGACACCTGGGATGCGAGGGCGATTGGTCAATCACAGGAAAGAGGCGCGGGAATTGTTTTTTGAAATACGGCGTCTGTGTGGCGCGCAGCGCTGTCATGTTCGCAGAATGTGATCGCGGCACCTTCTCTATGATTAAGTTAGTTTGTTTGGGCGGATTACAAAAAAGTAGGAGCCTGTTTAATGGCCCTTGAAGCTGTTGCGAAAATCACAGAAAGGCGAAATCTATGGAACTACAAATGCGCCAATAACGCTGAGCAATACCGCTTCTTAAAAAAAGTTTTCGGCGCTCTTAAAGCATATTTGTGTAAGGCTGTGTTCAGCCATGGGCCCGGAAGTTTGTTTATGCTAAATGGCCCATGGTCCGATGTCATCAGAGCTGCTTTTAGTCAACGTGTTGGTGCATCACGACGGCACCGCCACGGTGACGTGTTGGTGCATCACGACGGCACCGCCACGGTGGTCTGGTGGCGATGGTACTCGGTTGCTGATGCGAGGGTCGCGGGATTAAATCCCGGCCACGGCGGCTACATTTCTACAGAGGCGAAATGTTGAAGCCCGTGTGCTACGCGATGTCAGCACACGTTTAGAACCCCAGGTGGTAGAAAGTTCCGGGGAATTCCACTACCGCGTCTCCTATAATGATGACGTGTTCTTGGGATGTTAATCCACAAAAGTCAATTTGTGCATCGTGATGTGCGCAGTCTACAATGAGGTCGCTTCTATCTTCGTCTTTGAATATACAGTCGCATTCGAGAGCTTTAGCACGGCGAATTTTGTGTAGTGAATGTTCCTTTTTTGTACACAGTACATAACTTAACCGATGGATGAGGATTGCCATACTTCCGTCTAAAGAAATCTGATCAAACCCCGCACTTCTGCACATGTTAAAGGATTATGTCTTCGTAATGCAGCGTAATTCATAATTATGGAAACGGCAAGAAACCGTAGGATCTTTGTGATGCGCTAGCCGGCTACGTCATCGGCTCCTGTGTTGCTGGGTATTTTACGGTGGCCTGGTATTCACTGAAACACTATTTTGTTCTGCGCTTGGTTTACTCTTGCGTGTTGTTGAAGTGTCTCATATATTATACTCTCCCCGATTATATGTGCTTTTCTGCTTCAGAAAGATGTTAGAGTTGTCTGCGAATAACTGATCATTATTTGTATTTCAAAGTCTCTCACTCGTGTTAGAAATTTAATTGCATACAGGAGCAAATATTTGAGCTGTTTTGGAAGATGCTGCACGGCATAACTTTAGAAAGCTTGGTCATTGATGTGCGGAATAATGAACACTGAAGTAGAGGAGGTTACTATAAAAGAGACGTTCCTATAAACATGTAGGTACCCTGAATATCACATATTTACCTGATAAAGTGTCACTTGTTGAGCAGCCGAATTAGCACCTTTTTTTTATTATCACGTCTAACGACAATTCGATTTTTGGTAGTGCGAGCATCCATGGAGGGTAGTCAATCTCGCAATCACAAAATTCTTTGCTCCGTGTTATAAGAATATTTTCTTTTATTTCCTTGTGAATATAACTTTTATCACTTCTCAACGTGTCCAGCGCCAATAAATGGTTATTTGTGTTTGAAGGCGAATGAATAGCTGGCATTTTTCTATTGTTCTCATAACTGGAAACTATTATTGACGAAACTCGGCTATCATAAGACCGCTAGACGCCGGTTCGGCAAGACCTCTTGCTTTAAGTATGTAAGGCCCCTCTTCTGGTGTGCAGGAGAGGCTATGTAGGGTGGCGACAGAGCGCACAATTTTTTAGCCATAATAAAGCGTTATGAACACAGAGCATGGACGTCACCCATCCAACGCATGATGCGCCAGGAAGTCTGCGATGTGCCAGCTAGTCGGCGAAGTGTCAAAATCACGTAACAAAATGCCCCGTGACATGTTCCCACATGTCACGGGGCATTTTGGCGTAATTCACTTTGCGTGACATGTTTGCGCCAGAATATTACATGACTATCAGGTGCCCTGTATCAGTTAACTATCGGCCAGCTTCGCTGCGATCTGGTGTTGCAAGACCTTATCGGAAGCTGCGCACTCTTTATTTCTACTTAAAGCAGATCGTTTATTTAAGCCCGATATGCATCTCTTTTTGCAAATCCCAAATATTATGGATATTGACTATGAACTTTTCACCTTTCTTTATTCATTAACTGCGTACGCTCGCGTTCTATCTAAGCACTCAAATGTCTTAGATTCGCTTCTCAGCAAATGTTCCAGTAGAAAGATTGCGCTTCGTTCTCTCTGTGAACATGTGCACTGGCTGTCACGTTCAGTGCAAACGTCAATCATTAGACAGCGCGCGTCTTGTGTTCCTTCATCATCGCGCGGCGTTTTTCAAATATGATAAGCGATGGTGCTCGACAATCTGCACACATCATGAGGCATCGTGTCTCAGCGGATCGCAAATTAGAAAGGGGGACGAGTAGAGGTTGGTATACTTCACAGCAATCCATGTTGCACTACCGCGAGGGAGACTGCATTCTACCCAAGTGCAACTCAATGTAGCGCATTCGAAGGGGGCATGGTAAGCACATCGTGTTGGAGGAAAAGTAAACGAAGCCATCTTTCATTATGCCTTTGAAGGTACAGTTCGCGTACACTGGTACACCCTCCAGTGTATGCCAGACAGCCCGGACAGAAAGGTGAGTACACCGCCACCCCCCCCCCCCCCCACTCCCGAAAAAGAACCTCAAAAAGTATAGGCTAGCTGTCCCAGCAGCCTAACTAGTAATGGTTCGAGCAACGAAGAAAATATGGTTTTGATTTTTTTTTTTGGCGCATCTTCCCATTTTCAGCAGTATTTTTCCGTTTTCTAAATTTTTAAGTGCTTTAGGTAAGCATCACTACTCATCTCGCAAACGTTCACGCCTTATTGTTGCCTACCTCTTAGCAAGGATATGGTACATGTCGTAGCAATAATATATACAAAAATCGCGAAGGAAATGTTGCAAGTTCTGCTCAAGCTGGCGTCGGATCAGTGTTTGAATGTGCGACATTTTTTTGTTTCAGTTGACTGGCCCACATTCGTTAGTCCCTGCTCCTGACATGTTCTTTTTTCAGTTTTAGTCTGTTCTTCCAATGCTTTTTTGTTACCCTCCATTTTTGCACTACGCGCTTTCTTCCTTCGATGTCCGCACTTACTCTCCAGCACTCGTTTATTGTCTAACCTCAGTCACTCAGTGATGCATTTCTTTTACCACATCGTTTAGCTCTTCATTAGTAACTTGTACCGCTTCAACCATGTGTCCGGAAAGCAGTACCTGGCCGAAAGCTAATTACCCGTGCCTCTTTTTCTTATCTTTTACCATACCCCTTTCGCTCTACTTCTTACCTTCCATGAGCCGGCGACCGTAATTGCTTTATAACACCCCCTCTTTTGATTCATCCGTTTCCTCTCAATAACGGCTCTTTAATATCCTACCAGGAGACTATTAAACTGTGGTGCGTTCTGATAAATACTTGGTGTTCTTTCCGTCCAATTTATTATTTGGTGAACTTTTACTTTACATTCTAGCTTTGTATTTTAGCTACGGGCCAAAAAGAGTTAAACACCCTCATATGGGCTGGTCACGGGTGATGACCACCAAATCAAACTTTTTCCACTTCGACCTGGTTTGTTTAAGCAGCTAACTGTATAGTTTTGCCATGCAGTCGTCTACGAAAGTGCACCTGTTTACTCAAATTGACTGGGGTGTCTTTTTCATTGTGAAATAGCAGCTGTACGCTGAGCACGCTGCGTCTCGCGCTCGATTGTAAAACCTTTTTACATGCGTGAAACTGTTGGAAGTGTTGCGGAACATTCCTTGACGGAAAACCGTGGGCCAAGAGTATATTTTTGTGACCACAGAGGCTTAATTGCGTCACATATCTATTACATGGCGCAGTGCGATTTTTTGATCATATTTTTATGCTTACACAGACCACGAGGCCAACAAGAACTATCAGTAGATTCCCAAATAGGGGCAGCAAAGTTTAACACAAAAGAGGGACTTACATTCACAGTTATTTGAAGGCAAAATATTTCGCCCACCAGCGGCAAATCATCCTAGACGTGACAGCTAGAGCGACAGCGCCTATCACAGGATGTCCACGGCAGAGGAAGAACACGTGGCGCATGGAGGACGTGCTCCAAATGGACTCTGACTTTTCGAATGACTCACAGCCCATCTTTTGCTCCCCCAACACTTCAAGTACTACCAACTGACGCATCTGAAGCCCCGCCGCCTTTTTACATAAAGGGCTCCAAGTTCGAGCAAATCCTTCGCACGTTGCCGTCGCTGGAAATTTCTAGGCGAGCAGGCCACCGCGATAGGCCTTTTATGGGCGGCACCATATTGGCGGGTAAGCGGCGCTCGCATTCTACTCTCCACTGCTTTCAACGTGGCTACCCACTACTGCCTAAACACCGCAGTAATGCACCGGACTACACCGCCTGCCGCTATGGACGAACTGAGCCAGGACTTGGTTTCTCGTGGCCCGAAAGCGAATGAAACAAGCTCAGGCTGACTCGAAGTTGCCGCGCAACACTGAACCGACGCAGTATGGGCAGACACAGCCTATGTTTCTACGGCCGTCGCTACTAATCAAGAACTTGAAAGTGGTTTTCCGATCGGGAGACGACCTTAACCTGAGTGAGTTCTGAGTGACTTCTGACGTCGTAAAACCACGAACTTTAGCATAACGACTCCAGCGTCATATTTATATGTGCGATAGGAGCACAAATACGGGAGGAGGTGGGCTCGTTTTTATCCGGTCCTCTTTCACGTCGTGCCAGATTGCCATCAAGAGCACCCGAAAAAATAGTATGCATCAAGTTGTCGCTTAGAACGGGCTCTACGGCCATCCTCGTTACAAGTTACCGTCCCCCAAACTGTGACTCCTCCTTCAGTGACGACTGTCACTGGGTACTTATAGATCTCACCTCCCGTTTCCTCAACGCCATGTACCTACTTTGCGGTGACGTCAACTTTCCCTATATTTCCTAGACGAAACTAACAGCATCGTCAAGACTTGCCAACAATTTTCTCCAGCTTACCCTTCTGTTTAACCTGGCTCAAACTGTGCATCTGCCCACTCGAGGCAGTAGCATACCTGGTGCAGTTCTTTTCTCTAACCCTGTTCTTGTCCAGGTCGTCACAGTTCCCATTGAGCATTGAATACCCTGTTGCTTGGAAAAAATGATAGGACTCCATAACCAGCAAGTTTTAGACAGAAAATGCATGTGAACAATGTCACTGTGGTAGATCGCGAAAAAGAGACAGGTGCCCCCGTTGATCCCGTTATAAATCGACGGTTTCGCACAAGTGGAGCTAAAATTTTATCTCAACTTGAACCTTCCGCGCTCGCGTATCCGAAGTCAGAAACTGCGTTTTTTATAATTAACTTTGACTGTGCCTCCAACTTCTTGTCTGAAGAGGAGATAGCCCCGCCACAGTGGTCTAGTGGCTACGGTACTCGGCTGCTTATCCGAGGGCCGCGGGATCAAATCCCGACCACGGCGACTGCATTTCGTTGGAGGCGAAAGGTTCAGGCCCATGTACTGTGCCATGTCAGTGCACGTTAAAGAACCCCAGGTGGTCGAAATTGCCCGAATGTTCCAGTACGGTGTCTCCCATAGTCACAGCTGGTTTTGGCACCTAAAACCGCAGAAATCGATCGAAGAGGAGATAGAACGGGAGAGCCTCGTGGAAGGCGCCGAATACGCCCTAGCCTTTAGGATCCAACTTTGGCTGTCAACTTCGTAGACTGCATGGTCATGCTGCAATGAAGTCGTAGAAGAAAAACAAATATTAGCGAAAGGAGTCTTTGGGTGTGTTTCCCCATGCCTGTCTGCTTTTTAATACCCTTAATGGGTGCCGCGTGAAAATATCACAGGCTGCATTTTGGAAGTCGCGCTTGTTTAGAGCTTCGTGCGCAGAAAGCCTGTCTAGAGAAGTGGCACCCTCTTTGAAGCAGGCTTCCTGCGGAAGCTTCAACAACAACGCCACTTGACGCCTGGGGCCACTGGAGCGCACTTCTCTTCCTGAGAGGGCGAACCAGTATGAGAGACACGGGCTTACAAAAATTCTCACAGCGACAACAAATGTTTTCCCCTATCACACATAGTTTATTTATGAAAGTAAAAAAAAATGTACTATTACTGATGAGCTGTCGCTATTTACAAGGGTATCGCGGAAACTTCCGTTATCGCGCCAGTATCTGATAAACAGGTACAGTAAAGAAAGTATTGCGTTTGTTCAACCTACTGGAAAATGCAGGGTAGGATTAAGAAGAAACAAGAACAACAGGAAGAACACGAACAACGATGTTGGTGACGAAGACGAGAATGATGAACACATGGTCGTCGGATGACAAATAAAATCTCATCACGGTTTCTGCAGCCTTACGAACACCTGCGTGCGTGAACACAATTTTGCGTAGCACAGTTCGGACTCATCTTTACGTAAACCTTCATGTAGACCTTCATTTTACTGGTCCGTTTACCAAAGTTCTTTTAAAAAAGTGCAAAATCAATTCTCCCCAGTGTAAAGTCTAAATAGATCAATCCAATTATGTAGGGTCTCTTCACGAAACCTTTCAAAAATTCTTTTAAAACTAGCCTATAGTAGTGCTCTCTGCGGCGGACGTCACCTGAGTGTGAGAACATCACAGACGTAATGGTTAGCAAGATAACTAAAATTAATGTTTTATGTAGTGGTGTTTGGAGACTACTAATGGCAAGTTCTTAGCACAGGCGTAGACGATATCATCTCACTTTTCGCGACAAACAAAATGTCTAAAAAGCTTCAGCCTAAGAAACCTGCTTCGGCTCTTTTTTTCAGTACGAATGCAAAACCGAGCGCATGAAAAGCGCAATAGCCACGCGCTAATGCAGCCTCGGCTGGTCACGTGTTGCGGATACCAGCGGTGGGGATACCAACGTCCCTGCACTCCATCCGTATTCCGAAACCGTTGTAACAGCAGTGAGTAGCAAATTTTACCCCGTGTCTACTGTTGGTCGCCCTTCGCAACAGTGGTGGCAGCTCGGTGGGATACCAACGCACACTGTCTCCTTCACCGGCTACACCTGCTTTCACAACACCCTCTTCCTCCTGAAAGGGAGGAAATTAACGCCAGAGCGATTGATATTAGAAGGACATAAGGCGTAACTAGTATTTCCGCACCTCTACAGCGCCCGGCGTGGCGCATGCTTTTTTGGGACGTCGCAGGCAGTGCCCATGGCGAAAAGACGACCCGTCTATTTAAACCCAGTAAACTTTGTTAATTAGCAAGGAAACGACCAGTACAGTAATGCGGGCTGGGGAGATAGTTGCATAGTTGTGAAAGAACAATAACCACATTAAAGCTTGCTGACGCGTAAGCTTCCAGATGCAGCAATGCTTCCTTCTGCGCAATCATACTCTACTCGTGCTGCGCTTAGATGCAACTCTACCCCCGTGCTCCATCTGCGGCGAGCTGCTTGCCACCTAATGAAGTTCGTAGGGCGTAAACTGAACAGAAACACCGAGAAGAGATACAAACGAGCAATTGTTTGTCTCTCTTCTCTGTGTTTCTGTTTGCTTTACGTCTTACTAATTTCATCATGAGCACCCACGAATTCGCTCAACTATCAGTTTTACTGCTTGTCACCCTTGAAAAGCCCTACTTAGAGACTGTTTTGAAAGGAAGATGCGTTTCTTCGCCCACAACTCCATGTCAAACAAGAGTGGCTGGCTGACAACATCTACGAATATTTCATTCCCAACCTGTGGACCCCAAGTTTTCCTGATTCAAATCCGCTGCACTGCTGTGCGTGGGGTGCCCTTGATAGAGCTGGGAGGTTGCACTGTCAACACCCCAGTCATGGGCACGTTACCAGTAAAAAGTAACAGTGTTACAGTTACAGTTACCTAAGCCAGAAAAGTAACTATGTTACAGTTACAGTTACTCAGCTTCCAAAAGTAACTTGTTACAGTTACAGTTAGTGTTAAAAAGTAACATCGTTACTTTTCCGTTACTGTACAATATTATTACACCTCAAACGAAATTATGTAGTTCTTTCAACGGAAACGCATGAAGGCGTGCGGTTAATTGAAATTGCTCGTAGCAAAGCGCCAGATAAAAGGAATTGAATGGGCTCACTCAAAAGCCCAACACTAGCAATCGTTGCGTACGCCTGATTTTATGCAACAACTTTTTTTATTGATTGTCAGGAATTTATTTACAAAAAGAAATGGCATATCGCACGTGCAGTGGGAATCAAGGAAATACGAAGCATGCATCAGGAACGTAAAATGGATATGCATTGTCGTCTCGCTATACCAATTTTGGGTACATATGAAGTTAACGAAACGGCCGCAAGAGCACCAAGACTGTGGCATGCAAACCATGCTGCTAATGACACTCATGTCATGATTCTAATGTTATGACTTGTCGTTTACGTTCGTCATGCAGTCGTGTTGTGCCATAGAAATTTTGGTATACGCCCATTAACGAAACGCGTCGCATGTAAATCATGCCACTCATGACATACATGTCACGATTTTCATGTTCTTAGAACGTCTCACCCATGGTCGTCATACATCGTCTCGCATATCAATTTTGGTTTTGCCCCGCCACGGTGGTCCAGTGGCTAAGGTACTCGGCTGCTGATCCGAGGGTCGCGGGATCAAATCCCGGCCGCGGCGGCTGCATTTCGATGGAGGCGAAATGTTGAGGCCCGTGTGCTGTGCGATGTCAGTGCACGCTAAAGAACCCCAGGTGGTCGAAATTTCCGGAGCCCTCCACTACGGCGTCGCTCATAATCAGAACTGGTTTTGGGACGTTAAACCCCACAAATCAATCAAATCAATTTTGGTTTTATTGCGATAGCAACTATATGGACTGTCTCGGCAGGTTTTTCCGTCCGCGTCGCCGCCGTCATGAACCGTATATATATGTAAATGTCCCAAAATTTTATTCAGATAAATGCTTCCGAAGCGCGGAATCGAACCAAGAACCTCTCGCTCCGCAGCGCGTGGCGCTAACCACATACGCCACAAAGAGCAGATCCTTCAGGAGCTAACGAAAAGCCTTATATACACACCCTTTAGCGCTGGCAGGACTCGGAGACCGCAGGCGCTTATAAGCGTTTCTTCATTACCAGCGAGATGGCGCGAGGAGCGCAACGGACGCATTTAAAAGTCGTCGGCCAGCTCGCTCGCTTCTTCTAATATTTGCACAGGGCCTTGCCCTTCCGCTGTCTGCTCGCGCGGTTGCCTCGTGGTCAGAGGCAGAGGGACGTTTCGAGCTTTCACCGTGATGTCCGCGCTGATGTTACGGGAGCGTACAAAAGTCACTCGAGCTCAAGGGACGCCGCTAAACGAACAAACAGAAGATGAGCGCGAACTACCAAGTGTCACAACTCGACACTAAAAGCACGCTAGTTTCCTTCGCTGCTTCGGCCGCCTTTGCAACAGGAGCGCTGTTCAAACTGAGAGTATCCATTGTGACAGCTTATTAGCGCTTGTTCGGTGTATATCTGTGCGTTCGTTTCGTGCGTGCTTCACTTGATAGTTCGCACTTCTGTTTGTTCATTTAGCGGCCTCCCCTAGCTTTGTATGTGTAGCTTTGTGACGCACAACGTATAAAGCCCTTCCTACCAGCACGCGCTGCCTACGGGAGGCGCTCAATTAGCAAGTGCATGTTTGCTACAATTAATATTGCTCCTGAAGCTGCGAGCATTACAGTTTCTTGCTATCATTGCTTCGCCCTTGCGGCGAAACTCTGACTTTTTTATCAAGTTAACGAAACGGCTGCAAGAGCACCAAGACCGTGGCATGTCAGTCATGCCGCTTATGATATGCGTGTCATGATTTTTTTGTTATGACGTGTCATTTATGTTCGTCATGCAGTCATTTTGTACCACACCAATTTTAGCATACATCCCATTAACGAAAAGGCCAGGAGAGCACCAAGACCGTGGCACGTAAATCATGCCGCTCATGACATGCACATCATGATTTTCATGTTATGACCTGTCATTTATGTTCGTCATGCAGTCATGTTGCATACCAATTTTCGTATACATCCCATTAACGAAACGGCCAGGAGAGCACAAAGTCGTAGGCTGCTAGATCGATAGATATGCTCAAAGTCGCCAAAGTTTGCTAAGAAATGCTTCGCATTTAGTACGTTGGGACAGTCTGATGTCACGAAGCACTGCTGCACGCTCGTAAATGAAATGGGAGCTCAACCTGAGACGCGACAAAGAGGATAGGCCCCTTCGAGCCATTGCTGCCGGCATTATGGGAAGTGCTTCTTGGAAGTACCGCCGCTTTGAGAACTGAACGTGTGCGAGGCATTGAAAAGCGTCTGTTTCTAGGTGGTTATCGCGCGGGTGGTCATGAAAAAAATGGCTGTCCACGCAAAAACGTTAAGGATGCCGCACCGGTCTCTGAACAGCATTGACTTTCGTCAATTAGGCCGACCATACTGCGGTGTCGCGTACGTTTCTGTGCATGGAGGCGGGTGAAGAACCCTTCCCCGCCCTTTTTTGTCGCCGACCGGCAGTGCTTTGCTTGCCTTTGTAGAAAAAAAAGTCATTTCCGATCTGGAAACACGTCAGGCACGTCTAAAAAAAAGAAAGGCCGAGAGATGTCCGTGTCCTGCACAGCATCGCGATACAAACGATACACCGTAAAAGCATTGTACTAATCAGATACAAATACATTTTGCAAATTTATCTAGATGCAGAGGTACACATAGTCATAAATAAATAAGAGAAACATCGCGATAGCTTTGTGTTGCGATACTTCCGAGCCCTGCTTTTAAGAAGTGTTGCTGCTGGATATTTCTTTAAAGGAAGTAACTGTAACGGTATTTACAGTTACAGTTACCGTGTAAAAAGTAACATAGTTACAGTTACAAGTTCCTCTAAATTAAAAGTAACTAGTTACAGTTATAAGTTACTGAAAAAAGTAACTAGTTACCGGTAACGCGTTACTAGTAACTAGTTACTGCCCAAGACTGCAACACCCTAAAAGCCGCCATTGCTGGCTCAATGTCAAGTATCTCCTAAGACCACCTTGTGCACGCCTTCAGCCTTTTCAGAATCCGAATTGAATCAGTTATTATTGCATATGGCGTACGCATTGAATAATTGCGGTAATAAAGCGTGACAGAAATATTGGTGAAGATTGGTGAGTGTGTACATATTGGTGACAGTGGGGATATATTTGCTAGAAGTATTCTTCTCTGCCTGAAGCCAACATTGTGTTTTCAAATACCTCGCCAGTGGGGCATGCAAGTGCTTTGGTGCTAACTTATACCATTAGGAAAAGTGGCATAATGGACTCCCTAAAGGCCGTCATTGCTGACTCAACGGCTAGCCTTTCGTAGGAGCACTTGGTGCATGCCCTTAGCCTTTGAAGAGTTTATACACGAGAAAACATGATGTAGCCCTCATCCTGGCTTTAAAAATGCGGGAAATTTTTACAGCCAGCCTGTTATAGTCGAGTTCCTTTCGTCTTCTTTACATCCACAGCACCGAATTAGAGAGAGTGTGAATTGAGTGCCGGAGGTGGCGAGACGCGGAGAGAGCAAAAAAAAGAAAATACGACTGCAAATCTGCTTGCTTTACTGCAAATGACGCCGAAAGAGGATTGTCTACTGCCGCCCTTGATAAGTCATACCCCCGACTTCTCGTGATGTTCCTCTCCCCTCTCACTCCTCCCACGATGTGTGCAATGCGGGTATTGTTGAATTCAATTGAAATTTCTCGCGTGTTCTGTGCTCTTGCGTCACCTTTTGGGAACTTTTATTACTGTTGGACTAACGTGTGGCGTCTCTTCGACGTTGCTAACGCGTTATCTTTTATTGATTAATGTCAGGCAGTGAAATGTGTATTCCTAAATAAGTGAATGCTGCAGGTCGTAATTACGTAATTCTGCCTGTATTAGGTCTGCCCCGCCGCGGTGGTCTAGTGGTTATGGCACTCGGCTGCAGATCCGAAGGTCGCGGGATCGAATCCCGGCCGCGGCGGCTGCGTTTCGATGGAGGCGAAATGTTGAGGCCCGTGTGCTGTGCGATGTCAGTGCACGTTAAAGAACCCCAGGTGGTCAAAATTTCCGAAGCCCTCCATTGCGGCATCTCTCGTGATCAGAGCTGGTTTTGTGACGTTAAACCCCACATAACAACGACTATTAGGTCTAAGGTTTTCTTTGCGCTGCGTCATGTTGACGCCTGTGGCCCCGACCCTCCGGTGACAGTGGCTCGCTTGATTTTCGCTTAACAGTTGAATCGGTTTTGATTGAAACGGGTGGTTGGACCGGTTACAGACACACAGAGAGAGAAATTTTTCACGTTACTTAGCCCAAGAAAGGCTATCATCTTTAATAGATAAATAAATAAAGCACAATAAACTGCCTTATCGAGGCGGCATTCAAAGCCGGCTATCCACGGCATGACGACGAGCGTCAGGATTTATAAGCTATAGACCGAAACTTCCAGAACCTTCATTTACGTTTTTGAAACCATGTCACTGCATTGTAGTGACGATTGTAACGTAGCTTGCCGTGGCCAGCAGAAAAGAAAACTAAGAAACAAAGAGAGTGAGAGAGAGATAGTGCGAGAGACAGAATAAAAAAACGGAGGCGGTGGAGCTGCGAGAGGAGGGCGAGGTATAGGAAGAGAGAAGACAATGCCTAGAGAGAATAACACACAAATAGATACAGAGATAAAGCAAAATAAAGGTGCAAAAAGAGAGAAGGGGGTCAGAGAGACAGACAGAGAAAAAAAAGCGAGCGCAAGAAAATCAGGCAACATAAAGAGAGGAATCATTCCACCAACTCCACTTCTTGACCAGTCTTTGCGACGTGATGTCTTGCATTCTGTCGTTGAGTTTCGATTGCGGGTTATATTCAACTTAAAATGCCTCCCGAACAATATTTACTCATACTTGTGAGGGCTGGAATTTTATATGTGCTGTTAAAGGGCGGCTTGGTTCTTTCTGGCATAAAATTTTCGTATGTTAGCCTTGGTATAAAATGGGAATCGGTTATGAGTTTCCACTTTGCGTAATGTCTTACCACGTAATCTTACCACATCAGCTTTAGCCTCTTCTGCTGATGCGATGATAACTATCACTAGACCATTTACTGTGTGTATGTATAATGCGTGCATTCGTCTCGAAAAATGTGGTCCTGCTTCGGGACATACACCGCCATAATTTTCTGCTCCCTGAGTAGGCGATGTGGGGTCACTATGTGAAGAGCTGACGGCGGTGCTGTTTATAAAATTAAGTTTTCTCAAACTTTAACAAACACTAGTCAAACAGACGTTGCGCGGAGCATTAAGTCTGGGCAGCCAGCACTACCAGCACTAGGTGGGATGTCTGAGGATACAACATAGCTCATGGCGTTTCCCTCGCATTTTTGCTCCCCGACACCCTCACGCCATTTCTCACCCGTAGCTACACTATACTAGAGGAGACATTCTCTCCCCTCTCCCTTTCTTTCCTCCTCATCCTAACTTTACGTTCGCATTCTTTGCTAAACTAAACCGTACAAGTATATATCATGCGCTGCCTTCCTCGATTCCTTCCTCCTCACCCTCACCTTCCTCTCCATCCTCCTCAATCTCTTTTCGCATTCCTTGCTACTTCTACTGAGCATGCGCGGCTAAGTAGAGGTTACGCCAGGTGGTGCGCCACCTGTGACGTGCTAATTGCTATTCGACGCGAGGTGAGGCGATCTTAGTTCGGCAGGCTCTTTACGCCGACCCAGCACAGCTTCGCTTTTAAAAAGACCTACCATTTGTTTACGTCTTATCGGAGAAGCGGTAATTATATGACACATATATAGTGCACACGGAAGACCAACAGAAAACAAAAACAGAACTGGAGAACTCCAAGACATCACAGCAGAAGAGGCCTAAAAAACGGTTAATTGAATTCGCCTCTTTAGCTGAGTTTCCTGTACACAAAGCGACCATCAATTGTGTTCCGGCATTTGCCTCCACAAAAGAACAATATATTCATCAACCAAGTTAGAATAATTATGTTTCTTAACGTATTACGGTAAAATCAACCTTTCTACTAGTTCAGAAAAAGTCGCAGTTAGCGGATGGACAGTGTTGGGGTTGTTAAAATAAATCGCCGGATGGACGCGAAAATTGCGTACATAAATTTTCTGAGTGAAACTAGCTAACACTCGTTGTTACATCTATTGCAGGTGCTCGCCATTTTTATCAACTATATATTATCTGATCAAATAAGACGAGGCGTTTGAAGTGTCATATGAAGCCATGTATTGTCGCTTTCGAGTGATCGCTTTCGTGAACGTGCGCTAAAGCACGGCCCAAAAGATATGACGCCGTAATGTGGCGGAATCCCACGGGACGCAGTGACAGAGGGGATAGTAATTGTGCGGAGAGTTCTGATAACGAAACCCTTGTTCACGTAGGAATATTATGAAACTACCTGGAGTGGAAAAAATAGAAAGGCTAACATCAATATTAACAGTGCAGCGACGCGAAAACAGAAAGAGTGGCACGTCCCGCTGCTGGAAGGAAGACCGTTGCATGGGGATCTCGGGACCGGCCACGCAGTCACTGTCGGGAATGAGCCCATTAGGGAGAGATCTTCCTTGCTGGCGTATACGCGCGTGACGGACACACACAGGGGTGCGTCACTCCATAGTCCCTGGAAAGATCGACGACGCATTAGATGCGATGTCCCAGGAGGCAGTCGCAAATGCGTCAGCATCGCCGTCGCTTGTCGGTGCTACGCAATGAAAGACAGCGTAGCGAGTGGAGCGTGTTAGAACGGCGGCACTCTCGGCATGCTTTCATGAAGGAGCCACGCAAAGTTAGAAGACGTAAACGTCCGTAACGGAGAAAGCAATGAATCTAGTTTCATAGTTTCGAAGCTGACGCGCGATAAGCTGAGTTTCAGCGACGACGATAGTTTTGTTTTTGTTACTGTTTCTTGAAGTCTTCAAGGACTTTAACTCGCACTTGTGAAAGCTCGAAGAACGTTAGGTGGACCCTTAGCCTTTTTTTGTGGGCTTTTATACTCGACAAAGTAGCAACGCTTGTGAGAAGATGCTGGGTGCTTATAGTACCGGTAAATTAACTTGCAACGAGCACAACACAGATAATCAACGCAATACGAGAACGCGAATGTGATGCTTCATGATGTACTTACGCAAGCATAAGCCGTAATTTTTTTAACAAAACAAAAAGTAATGCTTAACCGATGTAAATCCCTGTTATGTTAGGCATACAGAGGAGAAGAAGCGTAACTATTCCTTATAATTTGCGCCGTGTGTCTGTGTGAGCAGATGGCCGTGAACATAACACGACTATAAAAAGTACATTATTTATTCTGTTGCATACAGTTTCTCCTAGAGAAATTTCAAATCTGTCTGAAAAATGCAAAGGTAATTTCGTCGGAAATGTTAGTCTGATCAATCAGTATTGCGATTTAGGCGCAACGAAGTTATGTCCTCCTATACACAACAATTAAGGACCGTGTAGTAACCATCCACATAGAATTTTCAGGATTATGAGCTTCCATTGGGATGCATGTGCATGGCGTCAGCCGTCCTAATTATAAAAAATAAGAGGCAAGGTTCATTATTTCCATAACAATAGGAACTGTAATACAATAGGTTCCGAAACAAGGGTCTACGCAACCCAATAATTTCCACTTGGCATTCCTTCACCACATTTAAGTCAATTATTCTCACCAAGAACGCAAGCACAGGAATCCCATGTGAACTATTGAAAATGTACATAGTTTTTCTAAAACTTTACGAAATTTACCAGTAAGCTATCAGAATAGAAATCTTTTGTAAACAAGAAAGTACAATAATACTGTTCCTGCTTATTCCTTGGGATATTTTCTTTTTCGGTAATTATACGACGCGTTGCAGGATGGCGTTGTAGACAATGGTTACGTCACATGATATAACTGTAATTGCGCGGGGGTGTTTATAACGTGATCTTTGCCATGAACTTTTACATCAACTAAATGCAAGATTTTACAAGTCCAAGGTAACATTGATGAAACTATCTCATTATAAACTGAACCACCGTGTTGACACTACGTGTATCTCTAGTCGTGCACCAACGCACTAAACTGCGAGACTTCAAATTCGCCGCAGTGTATCGACTGCTCCTTCCGTGGTGTCAACATCAAAATAATCGGAAAGCAAGCGGCACATGCCATTCCTAGCTTCCGGCGTCAGTTCTCGTCATGTAGTTTCTTAGTAAGCTTGGGAAACACCCAGCGCAAGCGAGGCGCTCCCCCGCTTTTCTGCATAGTACTTTGCTGTAAGAGATCGTTGTGATCTGGAAAAGGCAGAAAGTACGCGCTCCTGTGATAACGTTTAAGATCAGTGACATTGCATTATAAGCGTAACTACCATTTCTATAAGTGCAAGGACATAAATAACACCTTTACAGCGTTATTATTTTTGGGCGTAAAGGTGAACTATCTCAGATGGAGAACAAATTGCAGTTCGTACAGCCAGCTCTGGGAGCTGTACGATGAAATTATCTTAAGCTTCCTAACTGGTGTTGTGAGAGCAACACGGGCGCGGAAGTCCCCGAGAATAATGGTCATAGATCAATACCAAATATTTTAATACAAAGTTACGTCTGGAATTATAAAGCACTTAGATATAAGCCCGAGTCGCATCGCTTGTTGCGGCGCCCAAATATGCAACTGTAGGCAATATTCCCGCTTTACAGTAATGAGTGCTGCCTAAAACTCATATTAATGTTTCATCTTTACTTTTGTCACAACCAACGCGTTGCTTACAGGGATACTGAACAAAAATTGGGAAAACTAGCGAAAACATCCATAACCTGTTCGGAAGACGCCGCTATTCGGATTAACAGAGTTCATTTTACGTATTTTTGAACAGTTGGCCGTATTTTTAGTGGATTGTTAGAGCGCGGCGGCTCCACGCTAGTGCGCTTGTCGACGGCCGTGACGTCACATGCAACCGGTGCCCTCTCCTCCCAAGAACCACTTGTGTCGCGAGTTGCTCGTCACGAATTTGTCGGCGCGTCAGCATCCGGTGGGCATAGAGTTTCCAACTAAAATACTCGAGGTAAAACGGCCGCTAGTGTCTATGGGAGTTTAAAACAAGGCCGTTGAGCCAGCATGGGAATGATGGGTATCACATGGGTTTGCCTAGTCTTCGTTCTTCTGGCTTCATATCGCTTTGCGACTTCAAAAAAATAGGTCGTTTACGACAAAATATTGCGCTAAAAGGGAAGACTTTGGAATAAATATGTGCGTGGGCAGACACCAGATGCTTTTTCGCGGTTAGAAAAATACTGAATGCTCAGAAATTTAGAAATATTGTGCAATATAGCAATGTTGCCTCCTCTGCTTGCGCCCAGATTTAGAAGCGCACATGCAGGTTTAAGTTCCAGGTGTAGTTGTGTTCGAACTTAAAATAAAGATTTTTGCTCTTGTAAGTGGCGTGCTGACATTTTCAAGTATGTAAAAGGTGGATCTGTCTTCTAAATATAACAAACAGGCTTTCGCTCCCTTCTTTTAGTGCAAGGCAAGTGCTCCACTGTATTTTTGCAAACTATATGCATGCGTCAAGCCCCGGCGCGAGGCCGTAGCAGGAGCGCAGTATCGCCCATCGCTTGGTGGTTGGTTTTGTGAAAAAAGGTCATGTTAAATAAAAAACCGCGCCGTTAAACTCCCTCGGAAACTGCGCCTGATCTTTGACCTGAACTGACTTTTTGAGCGTCGTCCGCAGGCGCGTCTGCCTATCGTCCACTGGGCGACTACTACGCGCGATAACTGTGCGCCCGCTTGGCGCGTTCGGTCGGCGTTGAATCAATCACACAGCGGAATTGAAATGCCGTAGTACAAGATATACGAACAGCCTTTTAACAAGGGATGTATGTCAGCCGTGAAAGCGACCCTACAGTTACAGGTCCTATCGCATCTGATACAAATGAAAAGAAAAAGAAGACAGCAAAACCGCATCGATAAGGTTCGCGAGACGTCGCGCAAATATTTCTGAGGTTGGGTAAAATACCGCTGCAAATAATATATGTAGTCATCCATAAACCAACACAACAACGAAACACTGCATATCACCTCATAATTGCAAACGACTTTTGTACATGCGACAGTCTGATGATCTCTAGCAATAAAGCCAGTAAGGCGTACACTACAGCCGCTGCCTTCGTCGCGTAATGAAAAAGTGTAGTAACGTCGTTCGCGTCACTGAAGTTGTTCACCGCGCGGCCGCTAGACGCGCGAATTTGCAAAAAATGCAATAAATTCAATATTTTCCGCTAGTCTCTTGCTGAAATCAAGGTTGTGGAAAGAAATTTCAGTACCCATTCTTTCAACTGGATCATTTATCGAGACGGGGAAAGTTTTGTTCAATATCCTTTTAAGCGGACGTTGAGCAGCCTCGTCGTGACAGATCCATATTCAAATTGTTTGTACTGTGTACAGCATAGTAGCATGGTCCAAAATTTTCAAGAATAGGCAGTTAAAAACACTAGAAAAGTTATTTTGAGAAGGAAGCTTCTTGGTGCGGCGGAAGTGGCAAAATGTCAAAAATTTGGACGATGCTTCAGCCTCGCCTTAGTCAGTGCAACGCTATAACGCTATTGGTCTCCGTTCGTATGGGCTTCACATAAATCATTCATTAAAATTCGCACCTTTTCCTCTATAAGATGCGGAAATTATTTCAGTTCCCTCGTAAGAGAATTACATTTTCTCGTATAATCAAATTACCCTATAAGCTATCGTGCTTTACCTTTACGCTAAGCCGTCGTTTACCATTTTTCTTACCGATTTCACTATCATAAATTCCGCATTGTTGACTAAAGTACATGCGCCCTGACAGTGGGCTTTGTGATGAGAGCAATGCCTAATAGCTGGGTTTGTTGCGATAACAGCTGATACAAGGACGAAGTGGCCATGCAGAAGCGTAGGTCCGTTACCAGAGATGGGACAGGAGCCCAGAAGAAGAAAAAAAAAAGGTTGTTGGCGCGCAGGTTTTCTTTTTCTTTAATATTTATCCTGTTCGTTTTCCGCGTCCGTGTTCGCTTGGTTATTTTTATGAAGTTCCCACAGAAAGCAGCCTCACCATATCCTTGAGAACGCTCCGCTCCGCAAGCTCAGCTTGCTTTCTATTTTATTATTCGTAAGAATCCCGTCACAGCCTCGACTAATCGGGTATGTGGTCTGGGAAACAGTGGCCGTGCTAAATGATTATTTTCGCCGTGGACGTGTACGGCGACGCTACAGTTTCTGCACCCCTAGCTCTGTGTTAGAAGGTGCTATGTAGTTACCAATGTATTAAAGTTATATTTAACTTTCTAATAAGAGGTATTCGGATGTTTTACGAGTGACGGGTCTGCAGCTACGGAGAAGCCAAAGCAATATCAATTTCTTAAACAAGTAAGCAGTTACTGTCTAACGTCCTAGACTGGGGCCTCCTTCACGCACCACAAAACATAGGGCGTGAAGAGAACAGGAAGACACGTCCTAACGCTGCCTCCTCGGCTGAAGTGTTGTAAGGACTGCGCCGGACAGTTCGACATGTACGTTGCGCTATTTTCCCTTTAGCTACAAAACCTTCACACTCAGAGTTCGCAGCAACCCACCTTATGCGTTGCTTATTCAGTAGGTGCAAGAAAGAAGCCAGTTATCACCGCAACCTATGCATCGGCATGCTCTTAGAGCCCCTATATTTCGGATCGGCCGCCCATCAGAACACGTCGGCAGTGATGATGTATTTGCACACGACCTACGGCTCTTGTTTTCCAGAGAATTGTGGTTTCATTAATAAAAAAAAAACCTGCAAAATTTTGGGAGTTCGCCGGGATTTAGAAAATTACTTTTCTTTAGGTTCAGAAACTTGTAGAGCGCGTGTGCAGAGAACCGACAACTACGGTGTCTGGTAAGGAACAGGATCTTTATCCTGGACTCTGTCTTTATCTTGAACTTTGCGAGACAGAGTTCAGAAAAAAGCAACACAACGCGTACACCTGCCGACCTATGTGCTCATTCGGCTGATATACTGGAGCATTACATGGTAGGGAACAAACGTATGACGAACATGGAAGAATGATCTTTACACCACAAACATGATACACTCGTCATGTCCATCACGATTAACGATACTGGAATCATGTGTGGCTCATAGCCGTAGTGCTCGGCCTTCGCGGGAGACGCGTGCGCCACAGGAGTTTGAGTCTTAAAGAGCCTGTGGTAATGAAAGAGAAAGTACAACAGGCATCTGAGATATTAGAACGCACTTCAATATAAAAAAAATGCACAGCGTTTCTAGTAACTTCCGATTTAAATATAAACATAACAAGCACACCGGTACGCACGCAATCTACCAAGCAGTGGGGACACCTAAGCTGGGCCCCTTAAGCGCCAAGCAAGCACGTCATCGCCAGGCTACGGCGACTCCTACAACACGGTATATATGGTAAGTAAACTTAATACTCTGGAAGTTACGATGATGGTGCTTCAGTAACGTAAATTACTCTTCGAACGTCTGTTAAGCGCTCTCATGTAATTTAGCCGCAGAAAATACGATAAATAAGGTGCCTACAACGGTTTCGGTCAACGACGATGCTCAACTCAACAATGTACTTAATCTGCTTGTCAACGTCATCTGATCCCTCATTGCCGGTCGTCAGATTCCAGCAGCACTAGTCGCAGGGCAACCTCCGTAGGCTCTTGTTCCAGTTCTCGAAGGCCTTCAGTACACACAGCATAAGCGTTCGTGGAAAGCCCCGTCCGTCTGCACTGCAATGGAATATCAGGTCCTTGCGACCGTGGCAAGCTGATCTGGTCCTTCGGCTCCTCGCAATGGACGACCGCCCAGATGTAATGGCGCTTAAGGAAACAAACGTAAGAAAAGACGAACTCAGGCTTCCAGGCTTCGTGGGCATCCACAGCTATGCTCGATGCTCATTGACGGCATGCGGGTCAGACAAGTGCATAGATGCCTCGCATCCACGAAGTATATCGAAGGCTTCATTATACGTATGAACAGGCCAACATTTCGCAGTTACTGACAATGGTGACATTCGCAGCAGGGCTTTTGAATGTACAGCAGTTGCTGCGAGCCTCAGGAACATCACGACGATTGTGGCAAGCATACGTTATAGACCGACACGATCCTCGGACACCATATTGTTGGAGCAGTTAGTCTCGCGGTGTGTTCCTGTCCACAAGACAGCTGTGGTGTAGAGATATACGAGGTAATATCGGGCATGACCTGCAGACACTAAATGACGTCTCACCTACTTTTATTGGCCGGTAAAAAGAGCAATCCACCATAGACCTTTGCGATATCGACGACAAAAGTACACCTGGGGTACTCATGGGAAGCTGGCCCGTGAGGCCCGAATCACCTAATAATTTGGTTGGTATCAGAACATACTCGCGGCCGCCACACTGCCGCCTACACAGTGACAAGCTGGAACAAATTACGTCAGCTGATTTCAGAGGCCCCATCACACGAAAGCTATTGAAATTGGTGAGTTACTGCCTAGAACAAGCTTCGGCACGACGAAAACGGGTCATAGATAAACGAAACCCTCACTGCACCGTCTTGAGAGTACGAGCCTGCTGACGCGGTGCCTATAGGAGGGCGCAGCGCTCAAAAACAGGCTCTGATTGGGCGGTGTATACCCACATGGATGAAGGTATTCGGTGCCACAGAAAACAACTTCGTTTAAAGAGCTGCGCAGCACTTTGTAGTTCATTACCCACGGTGAGTGGCCTTGGAAGTGTTTGGGGGCGTACTGAAGGCTCTCCAATCTGTGAGGTTGCTAGAATCGAACCGCTTCTGTCTGCATAAGAAATGGCCAATCTCCGAAAGTTGTCGCGGAAGCATTTTCTGACCTTTTCGCATTTCCTGTGTCCAGCGGGAATGCTAACAATGACCTTCATTCCATGACAAGTCAGGATCCCACACGCCTCTGTTATGGTGCAGGTTCCCAGATGCCTCAACCATATTTTAACTTTGGGCAGTTGCTTCACGCGTTCAGCCTCTCCAAGCGTCGCAGCGCCCCTGGTGAAGAAGTATTACGCACCAAGCATTACGAACCGTCTTTGGGGTCTTTCTTGAGAACATGTAGTACGAGCTTAACAAAGTGTGGCGGACGTGTCTTACTCTAAATGAATGGAACTCATCCATGATGATACCAGTCTTGAAGCCCGAGCGCCCTGGCGAACTCCGAAATTCGTACCAACCAATATCACTGACATATAACATTATCAAGCTCATGGAGCGAGTCGTACTCTTTCGTCGTGATGAGAGGCTGCTTGAGCTAAATATATTTACTCACGTCATGAGAGCCTTTGGTCACCACCTTTCAGTCCTCAACATCACAGCAAATCTTGTCTCATCACCATAATGTGCTTAAACAAGCAAACCTTCTGCCTATATCCTTTTCTTGGAAATACAGCAGGCTTTTCACTCGATTCCACATAGGGATATCATTTTTGCTCTTATCAATGCGGTAATGCCGGGTCGGATGCTTCATTTTGTGCGTAATTTTCTACCGAAGCGCCACATGAAAGTTCACGTTGGAGGAACTACAAACGCATCTTGGCCGGTTAAGTACGCTGCTCATTTTTTCACTTGGTTGCAGCGCAACATACACGAGGACAAAGAAGGAAACGAACAACACCGCGCTGACTCGCAACTATACTTTATTGGAAGGAGGTGACAGATATATATGTACTGACAGCTTACATCGCGACATGCGCAGAGCAAGAGATGCACCACGGAAGCGTTGTCACATTTTCGCGATAATCAAGAGTGCCTTAAATAACTAAGTTATTTTTCATGAACAGTGACTGATGGTTCACTTATACACGTGCTATCCCTAATCGTTATATGGTAGGCCTCAGTGATTTCTCTTCTCAATTGGTTAGGATGCTTGAAAATGACGGTGGTTTTATTAAAAATGGGACGACAACCGCATGACCTGCAATGCGCCGGTAAATCAAGACGCGCGACCCCTTGAAGTGATAACTCATGCTCCCTTAAACGAACATTCACACACCGTTTCGTTTGTCCCACGTACTCTCTGCCGCAAGATAATGGAATGAGATACACAACATGTTTCACACATGGGAGGTACTTGTTCTTTTTCTTATGATTCACAGTGCAGTTTCCTTTTACTTGCTTATTCTTCAGCGCATATTCAACAATCGGGCAAATGCGCCCTATCTTATGTTTAGCAGAAAACAGAACATTGACGCCGTACCTTCAACCTACGTTTTTGAGCTCATGCGCCAATCTGTGTACATAAGGAAAAACCGCTCTTTTGCTTTTTTCATCACACTTCGATTGACCACCTTTGTCTTTCACGAGCTTAACGCTCCTAACCATAGAATCACACACAGAAGAAATTAACTTGTTAGGATACCCAGCATCCACTAGGCGTTTGGCCTGGTTATGAAAGGCAGAATTCGAGACGTGCACACACGATTTCCTCAGTGATGCATTTAGATCGTCTTCGCGATGGCCCTCTTCACAATATTAGAGTGACCAGAATTATACTTTAAGATAGGCTTAACTGATCTGGATCATATTTCCAGCACACATGATTTTTACCTATGTTGTTGTTGTTTTGTGGGGTTTTACGTCCCAAAACCAGTTCTGATTATGAGAGACGCCGTAGTGGAGGGCTCCGGAAATTTTGACCACCTGGGGTTCTTTAACGTGCACTGACATCGCACAGCACATGGGCCTCAACATTTCGCCTCCATCGAAATGCAGCCGCCGCGGCCGGGATTCGATCCCGCGACCCTCGGATCAGCAGCCGAGTACCTTAGCCAATGATTTTTACCTAAGGTTAGCTTTAGGTCCAGAAACTGTAGCTCGTAATTTTTAGGGACTTCGTGAGTAAAGGTGAGGCCCATACCGTGCTGATTGAACAACGTGAGAATTTCATCTACGTCTTCACGGTGAATGTCATTTTGGGAAAATATCACAAAATCATCGATATAGCGGAAAACGGCACTCCAGCACTTGCTGAGGTGACTCTCCAGCTGCCTGTCAATGTAGCCTAAAACAACGTCACTATTTATAGGGGCCACGCACGACCCTATGCAAACTCCGGACTTTTGTACATAAAGACCCCCCTGCCACGAAACAAAAGTACTCTCCAGGTAAAAAGACAAAAGTTCAAGAAAAGATTCTAAAGAAATGCCACAACCATAGATGAAAGATTCTTCATCGTTGTCATACACCATGCATTCCTTTATGCATTTCATAACCTGGGCATGCGGAAGGGAATAATACAAATTTTCCACATCTACGCTGAAGGCACTTTGTAGGCTCAATGAGTTAGTCTTCAGGTAATCGCACACAGAATCAGAATTCGGTATGCGGAAAGGGTCAATAATTTTCAAGCGTGCAAGGTTCTTTTGCAGAAATCGCGAAACAATAACTGCCAGCTACCTTTTTCGGAGACTATAGCCCGGAAAGGCATGCCTTCCTTGTGCGATTTCACCGTAAAGAAAACCTGTAAATCCAAGTTTTTCGCCTTGTTAATGCGAGCCCCTAAACGTTACAGATTCATCCCTTCTAACATCGAAAGCGCTCGGTGTTTTACTTCTGCGGCCTTCACCCTGACACCCTTGAAGTTTTTCTTAATCGCTGCCTCGCTCTTCTGTGAATACTCTTCATAATTCATAACGGCGAAGTAGCCTTCTTTGTCGGCTACTAGTACATGCAGTTTCTTTTCACAAAGAAAATCAACTAACGGCCTTAGCGAGTCCTTCCCACCCCGCCCCCTTCCCGTTGTGACAATGGTATCAACACAGTCTGAAACACACCTTGAACGTTCATCCTCTTTGGCACACCTTGACACCGCCCTCGCTGTGGCTATCTTTTCAAAGGGATTCAGGTAAGGCTCGAAGCAGTACTTCGGGCTGAGTCCCAGCACCCTCTCGTGTTCCTCCGGAATTGCCGTCGTACTAAGGTTAAGCACATGGCCCTGCACCGGGAGCGTTTGACGGACAGTGGGCCAAAGGAATTCACTGGTGGGATCAGCAACGTTGCACCACTGTCTATACTGGCGAGAACCGGGGTGGCCGTCCATACGGATTGCACATGCAATTCGAAGTAGGTCCTTAAAAGTTCTAACTTGTCGCCACCACTCGGACTTGAGCATTTTGCAGATTCGTCGCGAATGTCCATCCGAAGGCTTCATCCAACCGCACAACGACTGCACCTCGACTGGGCAAATTCCTTTTCTGACGTGCCAAGACGCAACTCTGGCCCTACACACGCACACTGCGATCATGGCTGCCAGGCAAGCCGGCTCACGAAGGTTTGAGTTAACACATAAAAATGAGCCCTGAGTACTAGAAATATATTGCAGTAAAACGGCAAGTTGGGCTATTTGGTTGGGATTCATTTTTTCACTTGGTTGCAGCGCAACATACACGAGGACAAAGAAGGAAACGAACAACACGGCGCTGACTCGCAACTATACCTTATCGAAGAAGGTGGGTTCAACTTATGGGTTCAACTACACACAAGATAAATCGCCCACCGACACTGCATTGCAGGACAAGATCCAGTGCCTATATATACGGGGCTGCCGGTGAACGGTTGTGCAGCGCAAGCAGTCGGTTTTTTCAGTCAAGAACCTCGCTAGCAGATGCTGCCTGCGTCAGCGTTGTCTCTATCGGGCGAGAGCGCGTTCTCGTTCCTTGCAAGCTGGTAAAGCGTTCATCGCAGAAAGATCATTTCTATAGCCAATGTGCTCCGTTCGCTCTTTCTCACTGCACCGCAGCGCCCCTAGCGGTCTCCCCGGTAATCACCTGGCTACGCCGGACAAGGGACGACAATTATGTTTTGCTATCACGCGTCATGATTTTGCCCAACTTTGCTCGTGCCGTAAGAATACTTCAACAAATGACGCCTTTGATACAACATCAGCGCACTGTGTACATATATAGCGTGCATTTTCCTTCACAAAAGAAACGTCTGCCCTGTGCTTTGACATGAGTGCTTTGACATGTCATTCGGTTGTCATGGTACTGCCGACGTTCTGGTTCACCCGCGTTGAGCATTTACCCACTCATGCTCGTTGCAGAAAGACGTCAATCAGACGGCTAACTCCGGCCTTTTTTCGAGGTCAGCAGATCTCAATAAAATTCGCTGTGTACGCTAATTGGCACATTTCTATAATTCGTTCAACATTACAGGCTTCAGAGATGCACAGATGGCTTGCGGTTGAATTTCTACTGATTAATCCATGCTACCCACCTGGATTCCTACAATTAATGGCCACGCTGTTTGT
>JABSTT010001789.1:0-77838 GCA_013339685.2 Hyalomma asiaticum
TCCCACTGGCACTACATTGGAGGTAAAGATCCAGTGCCTATACATATGGGGCGGCCGGTGAACGGTTGCGCAGCGCGAGCAGTCGGTTTTTTTCAGTCAGGAAACTCGCCAGCAGGCGCTGCCGACCTCAGCGTGGTCTCTCGCGGGTGAGGGCGCGTTCTCGTTCCTTGACGATTGATGACGATTGTGGTTCGGTTAAGGAAAAGACGCTAATTTCTGTTGTTGTTGTTGTTAGTGGCTTTGGAGGAAAAGAAATAAGGCGCTAATTCTGCAGCCCGTAAGGGAGCACGGCTAAGCGCCTTAGGGGGAGGGGTATGGGGATAAAAGAGAAGAAGAAAAAGAGGAGTAGGAAGTGTTCAGACGCGGGTGGCACAAACACGGGCACACCGCACGCAAAAGGCCGCCTGCGTCGTCAGGGCAACACACAGCAGTGGTGGCGTTTCCGCCGCAGGCGAGTGTCCAATCACTCGCGCTGCAACAGAGGGATGTGCACGCCGGCAAACTTCACGCATGCCGCGCGCATCGGGTGGTCTGCTGGCACACAGTCCAGTACATCCCTGATGGTCCCGATGAGCATGGCGATGAGGGCATCGCGGGGGTCGACGTCGGGGTCCGGTGAGGCAGCAGCAGCAACAGGTGGTGTAGCAGGGCGAGGCGCTGGCGCGGAGCGCTGGCGTCCGTGAGCCACGGCAGGTGGTTTGGGCGGGCCGGTCTTCACTGCAGCGGCGTACGAGCGCACCTCGCGGGTCTCTTCGCGCACTGCAGCTTTGACTGCCCGTCTCGAGAGCAGGGCCGGTGATGATGCAAGCACGGTCGCCACGCGCCTTTCCTCCTGCCACCGCGGGCAAGTGGGATTGTCGGCGGCGTGGCTCCCGTTGCAGTTGACACACCGGGCTTGCATAGATCCGTGGCCAGGTGTTGGCGGCCACAGATGATGCATGCACCGACCCGCCGGCATGCCTCGACGACGTGGTCGAAGCGCCCGCACCGTCGGCACTGCTGTGGTCGCGGCTTGACGTGTCGAACTCGAAGCCGCAGCCCGCTGATCTTGACAACGTCGGGAGGGGTAGGAGCACCGAAACGCACCTTGACGGCGCGTACCTCCCTCGTCGCCGAGAGTATTGGAGCTGCGGAATCCAGTCCGGTACGCAGCTGCTCGTCTGTGATGTCGCCGTCCACCCCGTACACGTACCCTAGGCTGGATCGGCGATCAGCAGGTTCCCGGGCAGACACGGGCACGCCGTTGAGCTCCTTGATGGTCAGGAGCTCGGCCAGGCGCTCCGCCGACGACGCATCCGCGGCCACAATGTTGCGACGGTGATTAACGCGCACCGCCGCCACACCGGGCCGCGAGGAGAGTGCCGCGGCGAGGGCCAGGCGAGGCGAGTCCGTGAACGAACTGTCGGGAGTGGAGGGGCGGTAGAGCACAGTTCCTACCGTGCCTGTTTGGGACTCGATGACCGCCGCTTTCAAGGCCCGTGCTCGCCGGCGCGCTGCCTTACTGACGACGAGTTGATATCCGTCATCGGCAGGCGCAGGGTGGGGGTCCGGGGCGGACGCTCGGCCGAGGAGTTGAGGGGCCTCGACGTAGGAGGGGCCACTGCTGCTGTGGGCTCGGGGGTGCGTTGTTGCGCCCGCTGCTGCCTCTTGCGCTTATTTCTTCGGCGCCGGGCGCTTTTGCTGCCGACGAAGGTCACGACCGTCCTGGGGGGGGGGGGGGGCAGCCGCGTTGTCGACAGGGCCGGCGGTCGAAGAGGAAGCTTGTGCCGTGCTCGTAGGGGCTGCCGGCGATGATGAGGGTGACGACGGTGCGGATGCGTCGCACGTGGCTTGCTTCCGCGGGCCGTCGTCGTCGGGCGTGTCGTGCGGGCGCTTCCGGCAAGTAGTCACATCCATCTCCTCGTCCGAGGGCGGGGGAGGTGGTGGCAACTCGGAAGCGTCCGCTTTGCTGGGGCCAGGTACGGGAGCTGTCGCGTCAGCTGCGGCCGGTGTGGTGACGGGGGTCGTAGCCGTTCCCGCGTTCACTGTCGAGTCGGAAGGCGCCGGTGTTGCGGCAAGCGTCTCCTGCGCTTTATTCCGCAGCCACCCTCCGATGGCTGTGGCGGCCTGCTGTTCCAACGCCAGCTGGGACTTTCGGCGCATGTCCGCAGCGAGTTGGCGCTGAGCCCGTTGATAGTCTGGGACAGTGATGTCCCAGGTGCACTGCTTGGCGTTCGGCGGGGTCGCGTCCATGGCGCAACACACTAACAGAACGTGCACAGTCAGTAGAACCACGAACACTCGCGCGTTCGCTAATCCGTTAGGCACGGAAGGGGCACGACGCGCACGGCGCCGTACTCGTGCGAGCGAGGCGGCTGCGCGACCGCTCTCGGTGGTGACGAGCTCGCCGCTAATTTCTGCAACCCATATCGGGAGCACGGCTAAGCGTCCGTGGGGCTAGGGGAAAGGGACTGAAAGAGATAGAAAGGAGAAAAAAAATTACAGCATATCCGCGGAGTGAATGACGATGAGTGGGCGAAGCTCGGGAGGTTCATCGTAGATCGTGCCGAGTTCTGGATTAATTTAGTTAACGCGCACGCTACGAATCCGCATGGTTCAACTATGCACAAGTGAAATCTCCCACCGGCACTTCATTGCAAGATCCAGTGCCTATATATATATATATATATATATATATATATATATATATATATATATATATATATATATATATATATATATATATATATATATAGATATATATATGGGTTGCCGGTGAACGCTTCTCCAACGCGAGCAGTCGGTATTTCTCAATCAAGAAACTCGCTAGGAGACGCTGCCTGCGCCAACATTGTCTCTCGCGGGTGAGGGCGCGTTCTCCTTCTTTGCGAGCTGGTACAGCGTTCCTCTAAGAAAGAGCGTTTGATTGTGCTTGTGGTTCGGTTAGGAAAGGACGCTAATTTCTGCAGCCCATGTAGGGAGCACGGCTAAGCGTCCGTGGGGGTGGGGGAAAGGGAGTGAAAGAGATAGAGAGGAGAGAAAGGCCGTAATGGAGGGCTCCGGAAATTTAGACCACCTGGGGTTCTTTAACGTGCACTGACAACGCACAGTACACGGGCCTCTGGCATTTTCGCCTCCATCGAAAATGCGACCGCCGCGGCCGGGATCGAACCCGCGTATTTTGGGTGGCAGCCGAGTACCGTAACCACTACACCACCGCGGCGGACAAGCGTTTCCATAGCCAACGCGTGCCTTTCGCTCTCTCTCTCACAAGACAGCAGAGGCACGCGCCGGGAGAGAGAGATAGGCACGCGCCGGGAAGCACGCGCCGAGGGCGAGCGCGTGCCTCCCGGCACGCGGGTGGTTACTACATACATACATACAGGTGACGAACGACCCACGCCTTAAGGAGCTTCGCCCCTAAAAGGCCGTAGTGGTGGGCTCCGGAAATTTTGACCACCTGTGGTTCTTTTACGTGCACTGACAACGCACAGTACACGGGCCTCTGGCATTTTCTGATCGAATCCCGGTCGCGGCGCTGCATTTCGATGGAGGTGAAAGGTTGAGGCCCGTGTTCTGTGCGATGTCAATGCACGTTAAAGAACACCAGCTGGTCCAAATTTCCGGAGACCTCCACTACGGCGTCTCACATAATCACAGCTGCTTTTGGGACGTTAAACCCCACAAATCAATCAATCAATCCTCTGGCATTTTTGCCTCCATCGAAAATGCCACCGCCGCGGCCTGGATCGAACACACATTTTTTGGGTGGCAGCCGAGTACCATAACCACTACACCACCGCGGCGGACTCTCGTTCCTTGCGAGCTGGTAAAGCGTTCATCTCAGAAAGAGCTTTTCCATAGTCAACGCGCGCTGTTCTCTCTCTCTCTCACGACAGCAGACGACACTGTGTGGTTGCACAGCCTCCATGATCGGCCCACACACACACACACGGTCACGCCGCCGCAAGCTCGGCCCTAAGATCCTTCGCCCCTAAGAAATGATGATGATGATGCTTGTGGTTCGGTAAGGAAAGGACGCTAATTTCTGCAGCCCATGTAGGGAGCACGGCTAAGCGTCCGTGGGGTGGGGGAAAGGGAGTGAAAGAGATAGAGAGAAAGGCCGTAGTGGAGGGCTCCGGCAATTTAGACCACTTGGGGTTCTTCAGCGTGCACTGACAACGCACAGTACACGGGCCTCTGGCATTTTCGCCTCCATCGAAAATGCGACCGCCGCGGCCGGGATCGAACCCCCTAAAAAATGCCATCGCTCAAAGGAACGGCTGTCGGCATAAACTTTCGTCGCTGTCGGCCGTCATGGTAAATCAAGAGAAGGAAGAAGAGCTTGTGCAAACACCGCACATTGGGCACTGCATAGAAGTAGTGCGCGCGCACTCTTGAGGACTAGAACTAATAATGATGATACCTTAATGTGCTAGCCGGGATTGCCGGCGGAGCCGTCACGCTAAAGGAAGCGGTCAAACTTTGGTCAAATAAGAGGACCAATACATGAACTGGGATTAGCTGCGCAATGTCTGATTGTATAATAAATGGCATGTGTATGTAGTTGAAATAAATCCAATGTTCTGCCGCTGATTGCCCACTAGGGGGGATTGGCTGGTACATTACTCCATAGCTCGCACCTCCTGAGTTCTCACGTTGGTGCAGCTGCTTTACCGCTGGATTTGTAAAGAAATTTCTCCTCCATTTTTTGCCACACACGCATTAACGTTATTAGTTGGGCAGAGGACTCAGGGGCACGGGCCCAGGAACTTTCGCTGCCAGCCCGGTAGGCCCGATTCTGATAAATGGTATTCGGATTAATTTTTGGCCTAATGAGATTAGTGTTCCTTTCTTCGTCTTGGCCTTAAACAAAAAGAAACATTCTATCGAAACTAACAATACAATTGGATTATACTTCACTAGCATCTCTCCCATGCGTATAGATTGCATTTTTTTCTTTTCAGTTGAACACACGGTGGTTGCATATCGCTCGTCCATATATTACATTCGTTATGGATTATTTGTGAGTATGGCGTTAGCTGGCATGCAGACAACACAAAATGTATGCTACTTTGCAACTGGGTTTATGCGTCGAAACTATGAACACGAAAGGAACGCACCTGTGTCTTGGCAGTCCTCTTCGCTCACCAATATGTCGTCGATAGCCACGAAACTTTGCCGTTCACTTCCTGAAACCACTTGAATGGGGGCATCCTGTGAGCACGCAGGATCACGCATGTTGGTAACAACTTAGAAAAACCATATTTACACAGCGGTCTTGTCTACACCGCAAGAAATGTTGAGCTAGTTCATTTTCCATTGCTGAGGAGGTTAAATTGGCGCAACGAATAAAATCCGTCGAAGCAAGGGATGCATAAACGAGCGCTCATCTTCCTTGCTTTACTAAGGTCATTGTACTAAGAGCGTAACTGAGAGCTGACATTACTAAGAGCAGTGTCCTGGGTAATGTGAGGAGGTGATTTACTAACATTCGAAAAATTTTCACTTCAGTCTCCGATTAATATCGAAGTCGCGAAAGAGCATCCCAAATTGACCGAGATTTGCATGCTAAATCGAAACTGAAGGCTCTGCGGAGACCCAATGCCCGTCCTGCATGGTTTCACGTTTGCAAGCAAGCTATGTCACGTTACGATGCACAGCCTCTGATTTTCAACCACAGCGGTCACAAGGCAGCTGTGCAAGCAGAGAGTCGTCCGTGAAAGTGTGGGTGTGTTCGGATAATCAACGGCTACATGATCTGAAATGAAGGCTGTGCAACCAACTCCTCGAAATGCGTCTTCGTACAACGATTGAAGAATCGCATCGTGTCGCGATCAGTTTTCTTGCGTGGTCGTTGGCTTTCTATTTCGACTTTCATTCAGTTGGCATGGGAGAAAGCGTAATGATTTCTGAGGTTTTAACTCCTAAAACCATGACATCGTTATGAGAGACACCGTAGTGAAGGGCTTCCGAAAATTCGACCACCTGGAGTTTTTTGCCCTGCAGTGACATCGCACCGCATACGGGCTTCTATCGAAATGCGGCCGCCGCGGCAGAGATTCGATCCCGCGGCCTTTGGATCAGCAGCTGAGTGACATAGGCACTAGACCGCGGCGGGGCACAGCAGAAAGCTTTGCATTTAACCATCCTTTTTAAAAGGAACAATAAAGGGCAAAATGATTTTTCTTGTATGAGTATCACTCTTTCACGTTGCCAAAATCACCCCTCCTGCTGCAAGTGCGTGGTCGGTAAGCGACAAAACGCTCAAAAAGCTAATACCGGTGACGACTCCACCTTGAGGTCCCCGCACCAACTTGCGGTGACGTCATAGATTTTGAAGGCACCTAGTAAGACTCACATTAACCGGTAAAAATGAAATGCAATATATTTCGCCGCAATGCGTGCCGCAATGCGTGCCGAGTTTTGTGAATTTTCGTTGAGCCCATGTGGCCAAAATACGAAACATGAGTTTGAAATCCGTGACGTCATGTTTTTGTTGAGGTGCCGAGGTTTCGTCATAAAAATAAGATCAGAGTCTGACCTTCATTTTCACATTTTCCATTCAAACCTATCATGTCGAAATACGCGAAAGAGCATTGCTAAGGAGTAGTCTACCAGTACAAATTGACCTTCTGTTTCACTTTAGTGGCCCTGAAGTAAGCGGTTTACACGGGTGTTAGCTTGGCCGCTATTCGCGAGAGTTAGCTTCGCCGCAGTGCACAAATGTTAACTCTGCCACCGTACCCAAATGTTAGTTTCGCCGCAGTACACTTTTGTTATGCGGCGAAGCGTGCTATTTATGCGAATGGGCCACTTGTCATGAGACATGGCATATTTTTTCCCCTTAATTACCAACTTCTTTACCAACTCACTAGTCGAACTATTCGTTCTAATAGTAAAAGGTAAGTTCGAATCAAATTGAATATCAAACGCTACTCGAAAATTATTCGAAATTTCGAATATTCGCACACCTCTACAATGTTCATATTGACGCCAAATTTCTCAGCGCAGCTCATGAAAACAGACTCCTCTGAAAAGAAACCTTATACAGTCGAGTCTTACACCTGGGAGGCAAGTACGCTCTGAAAACGCCACATCGGCTCTTAACACGCGCCAATACAACGAGGGCTGTATGGCTAACAGACGCTCTCTGCGTTGCCGCGCTTTCTGCTGGCGTAGGGCGCTTGGAGCCGCGACTGAGTTTTGCCCGAGGAAAGACCTCATAGGAATAACAGCCCAAAGCTCTTATTTACTCGCTGAGTGGGCATAAAAATGTTCGTAAATTTCAATGACAAACAATTAGGAGTCCAAAGTACAAGTCACGTACAAAATCCACGAAAAAATAAAATGTAAAACTGCGCGTCGTAAGGGCTTCCGCACTCGTGTGTCAGCCTTCTACAGCCTTGTCACGTGCTCTGGAAACGTTTGATTTCTCTGAGGGTATATCTCTCCAGCTCCTGTGACTAAGCATTCTAAACATGGGATCCATATCCTAAAAGCATTCTAGTACCAGGAGCCTGGCCATCTTAATTAGGGAAAAACAATGGAATTCATACATTTGCTGATACGATTTTCACGAAAAGCAAGGCATAAAGCGTAGCAACTGAAACTATTGCCATGAAAGGCTACCTCCAAAAAAGTAATAAACAGGATGCTTTCAGCGGCAAACTGAGTAGTAATGCGTCACAAAGTATCGCCCGCGATACGTTTTGACGCGGTATCGCCCACGATAGCAATATATTCGCGCTGCTTTTGCAAAATCTGTATGGTTGCGGACCCGTAACGTGCTACGTAATGGCCGTCAGAATATTGTTTGGGCTCTTACAGTGGGACGTAGGCTAGAGATTGCGGTAACCACGCATGCCGGCTACTTGCAGATAGCGCCACGAACTGCGCAGTGGCGATGCGCGTGACTCGGCTGTATGCTTCATAAGTGGCATCCTGCTCGCTGCTTGGGGTACTATGATGTTTTGCTGCGCTGGACGCTGGAACGTTGCCGCAGGTGCTGGGTGCTTGTTGCTGCTCGTCTGCCCGGAACTCCGCTTGACTGTTCTCATGTTCCCGTGTTGGTCACGGCTGACACCGTTATGACCCTTCGGTGTAAGTTGATGGTTCATACGTGTTAAACGGATTGTTGCTTCCTTTTGCTTGTCAGGCCTCAGCCTAGATCGCTTCAACTGCGGAAGGCACGCGACAAGCCCGATACCCACAACATGTAAAAAATCCGGCAGGCATCCGCTTCATTTGTCGGACACTCCACTTTCAAGTGAAAGTGCAGTCCACTCGACCGCACGAAAGTATGCTACTCCTGAGGGAATTTAACCGGCAAATGAAAATATCAGGCTTTTGACCACCCTAATTATCATTTCAAGTTTAACATCAGCACGAAGGTGCTGTTGTATTTCGTCTGCACGAAAAAGCAGTCGCCGTGTGCAGAATAGAACATGCGTTGTTTTGCTTAGTAGAGCAAAATTTCATTCGCGCATCTTAGTTTTTGATAGAAAAAGAAATATCGCGAATAAACGCACTAGCAAGCTACTGACTGAGGCTCTGGTGCCGCTACAGTCTGCGCTTTAGTGAAGCCAACATTTGGACAATGAAAAAAAACCACACTGTAAGTTACATCTAGGAGTGCTATTTAATAGTAACAGTTTGGAACGGTATGAGCGCTGTAACATACATAATAATCTACTTAAGAAAGTGTACAGGGGTAATTGCTGTGTCTGGCTTATTGAGAACGTAACTATTATTTACCAGAGCTCCTTCGCTCAAAAACGCAGAACTATGCCACGCTCCTTCATCGCTTTTCGCTTCAGAGGGCTTTCTCGCTTTTCTATATCGCTTTTCTCTTCAGAGGGCTTTCAGCGAAAGCGTCATAAATGCAGCCGCCACCAGCATCGCATATGGTGGATTACTTACTCCTGATTGCTTTGAAAGGCGAAACTGCTTCTTGTTCCATGTCTTATTCTTGCCGTCGAGGCTTTCCGACTGCAGCAATAATGACACCCCGCCGGACATGGGAGGCACGAAGTACCACAACGAAGAGCACGCGTAGCGCGACGGCTCGCGCAACTGCAGAGTTGTCCGGTTGCCCTTGATACCGCTGCTCCGGTACAGGAGGTAGTAACCTGCCCGATGCGAAAAGAAGAAGCATAGCTTACGCCGACGAATGAACCGACTTGTGGGCCATGGATGCGATATGAAATTGTTAGGCCGTTTTTCATTTTTTTGTACTTTACGCGTTTTTCAATGTTCATGCACTTGCTCGTGCTCATGTAGACACTATATATATATATATATATATATATATATATATATATATATATATATATATATATGTATGTGTGTGTGTGTGTGTGTGTGTGTGTGTGTGTGGTGTGCAGAGGTTTAGTGCTTTGAGAATGATATGTTTATATATGATGCACTCGATAACGTATGACTCTAATCGCTTTATCCAATTCGAGTTACGAGCCCGACATCACCTGTCTGTCATGCTAGTAATGTATTCCCACGCTTCCATGGTCAATTTTGCTATGTGTTTCACGTGGGCGAGGCACTAGTTTTCACATTATTTTCCCGAGTTTCAAGTATATCGGAGATTTCGCTTCAAGATCACGAAAAATCAACCTCTGTGCAATAGCAGTATGTCTCTACCAACCAGCGCCATAAAATGCCTAATCCTAGCTGACTACTTATCATATTTCAACAAACGCCGTGTCAGTCTGAAAATTGCTTATTGAACTAAGCTATGCGAATATTGTTACGCAACAGCAGCATCCACGTACACATCTGTATGTAAATCCGACAAAATAGTGTATCCCTATATAGTCTTTCAAGTGCCTGTTACGAGGAGTATATGTACTACATTGTACCAAACTCGCGAAGCATTGAAATTGTCGAAAATTTCAAATGTTTCCGTGTCATCTTTTCAGCGAACGTGTCATGGAAAAATCGTGTTATGTACGTTGTAAGCAAAGTAGAATAACTGGTGTATTAGGCTGTTCACGGTGCGTTCTTCCCACATGCATTAAGCTGTTGCTTTACAATTCATTTCAGTCGCATCTAAACTAGTGTCATGTAGTATGGGGTAACACAACAATTACTAATGTAGAACGTATTCACTTTCCACAAAGAAATACATCCGCCACGCATACAACCCCTCCTACACAACATCGGAAATAACTTTTAAAGGGCCCCTAGACCACCCAGTTGTGGTGTTGCTTTTGCGCTGGTGTCCGCAACGAGCACGTCGGACGTAAGAATTTTTCGAAGCGGTACCCAAATAGCGGAGTTACACGCGTTTGTTTAGTAAAAAGCGGCGCTTGCTTGTTCACTCTCTCCTGCGCCACACACCGGCCGCATGCAGTTGCCGGTGCCACCTCCTCGCCGAGTTCTCCTCCGAATGTTATGTGACCTACATCGTCGATGACGCGCAGTTCAAACTGTCCACTTCCGGTTGACGCGCCTCCGCCTGCCTCCGCACTCGTGCAAGTGTTTTGTTGGTTCTATGCCAATGCTCTGTGCTAGCGCTCCCTGTCGTGTTCTGCTCGATGGTACAGTTGTTACAGCTTCTGGTCCTCACAAACGACACACCACACAAACGACACACGGCGAAGAAGAACAGACAGGCAGGGAGCACTTGCAATTGCTAGCAGACTGACCGGAAGTCAAAGTTCTCCTTCAGCCAATCAGCGGAGCTCTGCCTCTGTTGACGTGACCAAAAATCACGTTGCTGTCCCTTGCCGTCGTCTCGGGAATGCTTGGAGAGGCGCACTGGATTGTTTTTCGGGTTTATGGCGCGGCCGCGCCATAAACTCGAACCCGGGTCATTTTTTAGTAATTACGATGTTATCCCTGCCCGTAATGTTTACAGATACCGTCTGAGCCATCTATGCAAGCAGGAAATCTATCGAAATATAAGCAACTTTCGTAAACGTCGAACTTCAAAGAAAATCTCCAAGTTATGACGCAAGACGCTTTAATGATTGGGCAGTACAAACACCCCGTACTTAAAAAAAAAATGTCTTAGCTACATTCTTCCCATACTGTTAAACTATTATAATTAGGTAGGACTTGATCTTTTTATGACATATCCCAAAGAACTAAAACTGATGTATACGATTTCTATGTGATATCTTGTTATATTCACCTGTGTGTATGTTCTCTTTTTCTTTTGTTTCGTACACACTAAGAGAAAATTCTGCAATCCCCACATCTGTATATGTATGTGTAAAGGATGCCTAGTACAGCAATTTCATTTAATTTCATATACTCTGAGCCGTATGATACTTCAAGGTGTATGTTGAGGCACTGCAGAGAGCAAGGCTAACCCTCCTACAACCGCGAAGAGCACCTACACAAACCTTGCAGCTTTCAAATGTTCAAGATAACCTTGAAATGGCTTACGATGGAGTAGTAGTATCAATTTCGGTTTCGTTGTAAGCAAGCTTCTCAACAGTTCAAATTTCGTACGCATAATTAGAAGACGATAGATGATTCCCGCGTGCAGTCAACTAATCTTACTATTACCCAACCCAGCGAATACGAACACAAGAGATAAGCGTGCTTTATCAGACGGATGCTGCGTGGGCTAACAACGGCAACTGTAAACGCACGCGAGGAAGGGGGCTGAGTTACTCCTTCACTGTAGGTTCGTATATGTTTTCCACTTTGTTTTCTCTTGATTGTGGGAATTGAAGAAATGGAGAAGACTCTTAGGGTTACGCACGGTACTTAGAGATAGTGATAACCTGTGAGTGAGTGAGTGAGTGAGAAAGAAAAAAGAAAGAAAAGAAAAGGAAATCTCTTTTGAATTAGAGGGGCTCGCATCCGTGCTAAGGAGTCCGCAAGATCTTAGTCATGTCCGACACACGTCTTCTCGGCTACAGTTGCATTATTCAGCGATTTTTACCTCCTAAAGTATGTTCCCTCAGTGTAATGACTGGCCAGTCGTGCCGAGTGCGAAAAAACAATTGCGATACTTATCGAAAATTGATCGATTGAGGGTAACTGTGCGCATTGTAGCGAGAGAACAATAAAAGATTGGTTTGCCCCGAGTGAACTTGGAAAATTGCTATTTTTTGAGTGAGTAGTATTTATTTCGTTAGCTGATCTTTTTGCTCCACGAGTCTCACGTAATTTAGTGGTTCTTCCGAGATGCGGGAAATTTTTACACATTGAAAGTTAAGCCCATATGTGTGTTGTCCTTACTGCAATGTTTTATCAATATGGATGCTTTGCTTGGCCAACTCACCATCCTCGGTAGCTGTTGAGTGATCTCTAGGCAGCATCTTGAAAGATCCAGCTCGCTCAACTTCGAAATTTGCGTCACTGCCTTCTACGCGATTGGTACAAACACATGAAACACATCAAATTCCACTGAGTGCACAAAATCCTCCGACTTCAATACCCACCTCCACTCGCCCCACACCCTATCCTAGAAATAATACATATATGAAGGCAAACGGACGTATAACGGCAGCTCGTCCTCATTTTAAAGTAGTTACAAAATGCACACGCAGAAGACACATTAACGCAAATACCGTGTCGCACCAAGACAACATGCTTTTCAGTTGGATTTACGTTGGGAGAGCCCGTTCCAACCTTTCGCATAATGAGTGGGCATACCAGAAATTGTGCTTGCATATTATACCCATAGACATTTAGCAGACATTTTTTTGGCCATGTCTAATGACATAACCCTTTGCAGCGGCGCGATCGAGTGCAGCTTAAAAAAAAATCTTTTCGCACGGCTGGGTACTGCGCTAATAATAATTACTTCCAGCTCAGTTTTTTTAGATACCTTTCTTTGTTGTTTAGAACACACGCCTTAACTGTCATGGTTCCCGTTGGTCACTCCGATATTGTATCGTGATTTTAGAAGCGGAAGTAGCATGTGCCAACTTTGCGCTGTCCTGGTAATGCTTTCTATATTATAAGCCTAAGAATAGCTAGAGTCCTGATTTCACTAAAGTAACATGTACACCCCCAGTTCTTTTCTTTTGTGATCGTAGGTTTCGTTGGCTAAGTACACTTTTCTTTCCTGCGGTAGTTAATATATCATTCGCATGGAATGGTTACGATCACCACAGTTGCTAGCATATTATACCTATGGCGAACTTACTCTCATTTGTAAGCATTGCTGATGAGGGTGAACAGTAAAGCTGGTCGCAGCAATAAATGCGTATGGTCAAGGCCTAAAGACGCCGGTTTGTTTACTTTGCATTTTTTATTCAAAAACACCATTATGATTACGCACTGAATTATAGTCAGAAAGAAGGGAAGTACATTAATTTATTCTTATCGTGAGCACGTGCCTATTGAACGAAGTTTTATCATGCCACAGTGTTCTAAAGGTTTCTGTACTGATGTTAATGGGCTGTTCAGTGACATTTTGACGGCTTCTGCTAGCAGTTGGCATTTATTAATTTTGCTTTTTACACCTATTTTCGCACTTCTTGCTACAAAATGTGACTAGTAAGCGGTTTCTTATTCGCTCGCAAAATTTTGTTGGGGACATTATCATTTTGATGCGTTTTAAGACCGATAACGGCGTCTATATAAACCGAAACATTACTGACGTATTGCTGATAAGCTTATTAAAAGCACCTATATCGCATAAAAACGCGAAGCCATCGTTACCACGCTCGCGATGCCTAACTGATAGAATAGCCTTAATTGGCACCTACGAAAATAAGATTCATGAAATAAACAGCGAAAAAGTGAAGGTATTGCTGCAAAGTTTAGGTACTTGCCTGTCGTGGGAATTTGCCATGGTAAGCACTCGTTTTCAAATGTACATAGATCTGTAAGGAAAAGGATACACGGACAAATAAATGCGTTCATTCTCTTGAAGCCATATTTGCTTCTCATTGTTGAACCACCCCCTCTAACCACGACAGAAATATGTTTGGTCATCAGCAAACAATAGCACTCCACAAAAGAGAACTGGCAGTTATGAAAACCACATTGGAAGCTACAGTAGTTCGAATATATACTAACGTTAATGCCTGGGCATTATATTCAAACTGATATGACGTACTGATCCATTTGAAAAAGAGCGCGCGATATCCACTTATATTTAAAACGAAACTATGAGTTCTCTGGCACGTGCAATGCAATAAAATTTCGCACAAATGTTCACGGGAGCCTCCGCGACCAATACGCACTGTTTTTTTACTATGGTATGCACAAACAGTGTTTCAGGGCTCCTTTGACCACAGGTAGAGCGTGCACTGCTCGTCAGGCTCAGCTTAGGCTCGAAACGATCACGACACACAGAAGAAGGAAGGCGCAGACACGATCGACACATAGACTGAACTTCTTTGGGCGCATTCTTTTTTGTCTCTGTGTCGTCACCTCCGCTAGTAAATTGATCACCGAACGAGCCGATATCGGTAATCTCGTGTTGTTCGCAATTTTCATTTTAAATATGTAAGCGTGTGTTCCAAGATGTAGCGTGCACTTACGCCAAGCAACTTGCATGCATAACAGCTTTCTTCGCTTTTTTTCATTTCTGGCTCAGGTCATACTTACATTTGTTTGTGGCACTAGGTACGTCTCCGAATGTCGTTTGGCTCTCTTGACATGCTTTCAAGGGCATATGAACTTTATGATATTAAACTGTTTCATATCTTTTCAGCTTATAGCCCAGGGTTCGACGGAACACCGTCTGGCGAGGGGCATACATTTCTTGCGAATAAACAAACACTCGCCAAAGTTGCAACTAAAAAGAATTTATGACGTTTCGAGACCACTACGGGTCTCTTGTTCACATAGAAGCCTATGTTAACATAGGCCAAACACTCGCCAAAGTTGCAACTAAAAAGAATTTATGACGTTTCGAGACCACTACGGGTCTCTTGTTCACATAGAAGCCTATGTGAACATAGGCTTCTATGTGAACAAGAGACCCGTAGTGGTCTCGAAACGTCATAAATTCTTTTTAGTTGCAACTTTGGCGAGTGTTTGTTTATTCGCAAGAAATCTTTTCAGCTTCTTTCGTGCTACGCCGATTGTCTTTCCGTCAAAGTAGGAAAGCTGGTGCCGTTAGATCAAGTCGCCATCTGCTCCTCATAATTCATATAAATAAAATATCAGTATTGGTTTCATTGAAATAGAGGAACTCGTTCTCGTTCATACAGCCAATAAGATCTAAGAAATTGTGAAATCCTCAGTGTAATGGTGCTGTGGCGCTAAAATAGGGAGTGGGTATCAATATTTCTTAAACCTAGTGCCTAACAGAACAAACTTCGATAACGGAAGGTGCAAGTGATATTGTATTAATTATCTCAGGCACTTTATTTCATTTCTGTACCTACGTTTACTTCTTCACTATTTCAGGGAAAGCTCTTCTTAATCAGTTTCTCATTGTGGACATCTTTCCCTGACTCGCTCTCAAGCGGTTGTGGATGTCCCAGCTTCAACACAGGAGTTCTAAACCAACGAGCGCACGATCATAGGCAGATGCCCCCCCCCCCCCCCGTCCCCCTGCCTCTCCGTCACAAATTAGAGAACACACACACACACTCACACACACATAAAGAAATATATGCGCTGTAGTTTCTTACTGTAAGGAGGACATTGGCCATCGGCGAACTCCACATCGTCAACCATGACTCCAGACTGACTTTTTTCTCGTTCCGGGGCCACAACCTCGAAGACGAGCTGAACGAAAGAATTAAATTGCAGTGCCCGACGTAAATTCAATGCAACTTGTGATCCTGTCAGCTACTTTGTTGCCTCGGCAAGTTCAACAAAGCTCAACTTGCGTTTTCAAATATCGTGTATTTCTGTTTTAGCGGTTTGTAGACACATTTCGGAAACTCTCTTCGCCTCAGTTTTAGAGCTATATAGTGCCCAAATATCGCATCTGCAGAAATTTCTGAACTTAAATATAGAGATAATCATGTACCCCTTGAAGGAGTTGCGAAACAGACCTAGATGATTCAAGTGTTTATTTTCCGTCCATTTCTAGTCCTCGTTTGAAAGACATTGGGTTGGGCTTCATTTAAATGGCAGTATATGCCCTGCAAGACTGAGTGCATTGAGTTCATTGTCTTGCGAATATAACCGCGGGAAATGTTCAAATCCTTTAGGTATCAGCAAAATTGCAGCCTCAACTACGCGGGCAGACCTCTTGATACAACTTGAATTTGCTTTTATTGTTTTTTTATTATGGTCTTTTTTTTTTCAATCCCCGTCGGCAAGAGGAAAACGTACATTCTCCGTCGTGAACAGCTCATTGAGGACTGAAAGGAAAAGGATGCACGTTGACCTTTTGCAGATAGAAGTTCAAGTAAACGTGAGTGTCCGCATGAAAATCGAGAACATTCATGAGTACATATTGAAGAAAATTCGTTGACCAGAAGCTTCTCGCAGTTTCTAGTGAACGAATTTTCTTCAATATATGCTCATAAATGTCCTCGACTTTCATGCGGACACTCACGCTGCAGCACAGTTTGAAGGGTCCAAACAAAAATTAAGACTGGCTGTGAGCGAGAAAATGAAATCTACTTGATCCTCCCGTCCTCCTGCTCTTTCCCCTCTCGACTTCAATTGTTAATGCATCAGTATTGGAAGGGTACGGTATTAATGTGTGACGATCATGAAAAAATCTGGCAGATCTCACACATGATGAGAATCGTTGTCATGCGACAGAGTCAGTGAGGCACATCCCTGTATGAAATTTGTTGGCATGGAACCGTGAGTTCCAGTAGGATTAATGCCTGCGTGGCCATTCTGTAGTTGTGTACCTAATGCGCGCTTGCATGACACATGGACAGCACTGTGGTGACTAAAGGGCAGTTGGAGGCTTGATGTAACGTCAGTACAGCACTCAAGTCAGTACTCACGTCATGGCAGAAGCGTCTCTTTAGCAAACGGTGCTGTGATCCGCATATCATAAGCGTCGGCAGTTGGAGTACTCCTACGGTGTCGAGAAAATTGGGCGACGGCATGCTGAGTAACAGTTGCAGTTACATAGCTATCGCTTAACAGCGAAGTCTTTTTTTAGCGGAAGGTTGTACGTCCTTGGTCGCCACAAACTCTTGTCACCATTTGTCCTTGTCCCCAAGAGTGCGCGTGCATTTCCCGTACGCAATGCCCAGCGCGCAACGTTCGCACGCGCGCTTCTTTCTCCTCTTACTCTCATGCCCTCAGCCCACTACTGCTCTGGCAAACTGCAGCTGTTGGACGCACATATTGCACGTGCAAGCAGGAGACAAATTCAGTGCGCTCAGATTTGTCCGGTGCACAGCGTCTCGCAAGCTATGCGTATGTGCATACCTTCGAGCCACCAGAGCGTGAGTCCTGTCGTGGCGTCCCAGCAGCTCCAAGAGTAGCATAGGCACGCGTGGTGTAGATAACTCTGGAGTGGGACGGCGTCAAGTCGAGGCCATGCGTGCTGCGTCTGTCACCGTCTCTGGTTCGGCGCGAACATCTTTACGTTGAGCTCGGCGCGGAACTTTGAGAAGCGTTCGCTGGGCCTCTCAGTACTTCGTGAACCGTTTCCCGAAGCCTCGCACTACGACGATGCGGGTGTGCTGTAGACATACCCTGACCATCCATGTGCCATTAGCTGATGGCACTTGGATGGTCAGGGGATGTCGCTAGCCATACGAGCTTCGCTGATTTTTTATTAAACGACCGCAACAGCGATTAACAGGGACTAGAAACGCAAATGACGCTAGACAAGCGCACTCACTATAACTGCCGATGAACTAGGACAATTTACGATATGCACCACGTGCGAAGAGCCCCCACAGAGCAGCGGTAGGGTGCGGTTGGCGCCTCGTGGGCTCCGCACGATTCGCACCGTGAAGTTGGTTCCCATCGGTAATTGTAGCAGATTTGTTTGTGCCTGTCCCTTTGTATGTCTACATGTCAATCTCACGCTGCAAAAAATTGAGCGTCAGCCAACGGCTTCCTGGACTGAGAGAGCCGCGCACCTCGGGCGAAAATCGCCGTTTCTGAAAATATATGTTTATTCCTCCTCCTCTTCTTTCCCTTATTCAACCAATGCGAAGTGTGTCATCACAAAATTTTCCACATCCATTTTGCTTGGTCCTTGACATAAGCTGCAATGATAACATTCGATCACCCGTGGCGCATACCGTGAGCTGAGCACTACGGATGTGAGCCAAATGTTACAGTGTCGTCTTTAATCGGAAGGTTCATCGTGACGCTAATCGTGATCTTGCCATCACGAATAACTATGTCAAGCTCACTCACCCACATATGTCATATATTCTTACCCTACCATCCTAATTTTGGTCTACAGGAAATTAATGAAGGAAGGAAATAGTAGAGAAGGAAAGGCAGGGAGGTTAACCAGTGTATGACAACCGGTATGCTACCCTGCACGAGGGGAAGGGGACAGGGGAGATTGAAAGGTGAAAGGAAAGAGGAAGAGAGAGAGAATGTGGGCGAACATATAGCACATTCTCACAGTCAGTGGCAGCTGCATGGCACACGACATCACACATCGCTGTTACAGTCGCTTGTGCAAGTCTGTCGTCTTTAAGAACTGCAGCAGCGCCTTTGTCACCTTCAATTGTGATGTCTTGTGCGGTCGACATTCCAAAATGGCATCAACCGACATCCGTCGCAGGTCAAGGTGAGCGAGAGCGGACGCCAGTGATTGCCTCTGTAAGTCATAGCGAGGGCAGTCGCATATGATGTGTTGTAGCGTCTCTTCACGACGACAGGTGTCACAAAGAGGGCTGTCGGCCATTCCGATCATAAAGGAATAAGAGTTAGTAAAAGCCACTCCTAACCACAAACGATAAAGCAGGGTGGCTTCTGCTCGGCTGAGTTTTGGTGGCAATCGAAAATGCCGCAAAGACAGCAGGTGGTGTTGTCGACTGTTCCGAGTTTGGCTGCTTGAGGCACTCCACAGCGAGAGTGTAATCTCCTATGCAATCGCTCGAAGTTGCCTGGCAGCGTCGGACCTTGAGGGAGGTATGGTCTCAACTTTGGTGCCATCAAGTGCAGACTTGGCGGCCTTGTCAGCATATTCGTTTCCAACGACGCCGCAGTGACTGGGGAGCCACTGAAACGTCACGTGGTGTCCCTTCTCATGTGATTTATGGAGAAGAGATCTGATCTCCAACACCAGTTGCTCGTATGGTCCGCGCCGCAGGGCTGCCAGCAAGGACTGTAAGGCCGCCTTTGAATCGCTAAAGATTGACCATTGTCGGGGTGCTTCCTCATTTACTACACAAAGGGCAGCACGCAGAGCAGCAAGTTCCGCAGCTGTCGATGTCGTCGGGTGGTCTGTCTTAAAACTGATGGTGGAAGCTTTCACTGGGACAACCACCGCTCCGGACGAACACTGGAGGTTCGAGGACCCATCCGTATAAATATGCAATTTATCGGCGTACCTCTCGTGTAGAAGAAGCAGGGATAGTTGTTTCAGAGCACCTGATGACAGCTCAGCTTTCTTTCTGATTCCTGGCACACCAAGGTGTACTGTAGGAAATTAATGAAACGACCAGGAAACCACCAAGCCTTAGGCGGATAGATAGATAGATAGATAGATAGATAGATAGATAGATAGATAGATAGATAGATAGATAGATAGATAGATAGATAGATCATCAAGGTGCTTTAAGTTCGCCAAGGAATTTGTCGCGTTTAATAGAGAGAGAGAGAGAGAGAGAGAGAAGACAAGGAAAAAGAAAGGCAGAGAGGTTAACCAGACGAGCGTCCGGTTTGCTACCCTGCATGGGGGTAAAGGAATGGAGATATAGAAGGAGGAGAAAAAGGAGAAGGCGAGCACTACACGTGCTAAGGAGTCTGACTTTGGGAGATTCAGTGTTCTGGCACTGCATTAGGAATTCACAGCCTTCGACGAGCCGTGATAATCACAGCCCTACTGAAAGCAGTGGATGAAGGTTATCCAGTACTCAGTACTGCCAGGTAGGCTTCGGCTACCGGACACTGCATCCTACTTAGAAGTGTGCGTACTGTATCCAAAAGCGGTCGAAGCATCGCAGTGATTTCCTCTTCTGTCTCGGGTAATCCATCGGAAAGAAGCGCTCTGTTCGACTCCAGCAAAGTCTGCTGAGTCTCTTGTAGTCGCTGGTGCTTTGTCGTTAGCTGTGGCTGTCGCTCAGGCTGCAGTTTTGGCAACGTAGGCCATTCTTCTGTATTCACACTCTCCGGTGCGACGTTGTACACAGTGGTCCATACAGACGCACATGGTCTAGGTGGCGGAGGAGGAGGTGTCATCGGCTGTGTAGTACTTTTCACGGGGACATCGATGTTTGTTGAATTGCGACGGCGTCGGGAGCGTCGCCTTCGAACAGCAGCGACCGCTTTTCGACGAGACGAACCGTCCTGCACCGTCCGCTTGAAGATCTTCTTTTCCTCTTTTACTCTGGGGCAGTCCTTTGACGAAGCGTCGTGGCATCCTAGGCAGTTACGGCACTTCAGGGCTGTGGCTGCACAAAAGTCTGTAGCGTGGGGTTCACCGCAGCGTGAGCATGATATCGCGCTCGCGCACACAGCGCTCACGTGTCCAAACTTCATGCATTTGCGGCATTGGAGCGGCTTCATACATTTGCGGCATTGTGCGCCCTAACGCGAGCGGCGAAGCTGCGCCATACCATCAGCTACCCTGTAGTGTCCCCAGTGCTGTCGATCACCGTTTTAAGCACACAACTACAGAAACTGAACAAAGACCTTCATCCTACCGGTAACACTTCGCTCAATGCCAAATATTGCGGCACGGTCATCTTTCTCATTGGCTGCTTCGCATGACATTCATTGCCACAGTGTGCGGTATCTGTTGGATTTTTCTCCCGCTTTCCTAATAGGCGTTCTTCCATGGTGCGCTTTTACGAGACAATGCAAAGAACCTGTCATTTCGCAAAAGCGAATGGCAAGGCCTGTTTCTTCTATGCACGATAGTGCTTGTATTTTAGAGGCCCTGTGCCTAATGGAATTGAGCAATGACACAACGGCATATGCAGCTTAATTTTATGAGTAAAAGTGTTCCAATAAATATCATTTCTTTTTAATGGCTGCGCTCTCAAAATACTGCAAACTTACGTTCCACGGGTTCGCTGATGTGACTGTAACGGTGCGAGCATTCCACCAGTCTCCTGCGCTGCTAGTGCTCATCGATAGAAGAGGATCCCGGAGAGCGGTTTCTTTTGTAAACCTGCAGCGCACAAAATAATGGCAAAATGCAACAAAATATTGAACTAAAGCGAGCACTGACAACACAAATAAGTTCTGCGGAAGCGTACAACGTTATGTAAGCGTTATGAAATGGGGAGTTGGCACTTACCTGCCTAACACTCCCAGGATAATACGCACATAAATACACAATAAAGTGGACGGGGGGACGACCGCCTTCGTAGCTCAGTTGGTAGATCATCGGACGCGACATCCGAAGGTCGTGGGTTCGGTTCCCACCGAAGGCAGGTTTGTCTTTTCGTCCACTTTAATTCCTTTCTACTTTCTTCACAATTACAATGCCACAAGTAACTTCCCCTATGCTTTCCTAGGCTTCATTGTCTGTTTGCTCATTAAGTTGTTTCTAACAAATAAAGAAGGAACCCTTGACTCCTCCCTTTCGTTATTTAAGTAAAAAGCTACGAGAAAATTTATGTCGATTTCTTAGTGAAGCTTCCTAGATTATAACAACGAATTGTCAGGGTCTTACCTCTAACTGGGGGCCTGAAGCTGCAGATTTATTTCCTCTCGTGTTACCAATCCCTGGCATTTTTGTTAGCACGAATGGCAGAGCTACCGCTCTGACTGGCGTTGGTCCCGGGTTCGATTCCCAGGCCAAGATAAATTCGTTTCTAACAAAGAGCTCCCTGAGAAATGCGTGGATTTCTGCACGGATCAAGACAAATTTTCGTAACAGGGAGGATTTTCTTTCTGAGAAATCCTTGTATATTTGTGCTGTCATGGGTGGGTGCCAGCATTGGGTCGCAGTGAATGTGAAGTCTATAACCAACGTGGTTGCTAGACTGTTGCCGCTACGAAAAAAAAAGCTATATTTAGGGCCTCTGTGTGTCGACTCCTTGTGTGGTTGAAGTACGTACCAGTTCGTGCGTAAGTTATCCCAAAGAAGGGTTTGATTGAAAGCAAGTGCTTTACAATAAAGGCAAGCATTACATGCCAGCCGACAGTGTGTGTTTCCCACCATTAGCTGTGGAAGATTAATCACCCCCCCCTCCACGCACACAGACAATGTCATCGAGTGTCTTAGAGTGGCCTTCGCGAGTGCACCCTGTTTTGTACCATAGCAACGCTCTATTTAAATCTTCACTAATTAAGCTGTCTTAAATTTGGCGTAGCATTAAAGGCAACCGTAGAGCAAAAAGAAAACACGTTTATTAATCGGCCGTGAAAACAACCTATACCACCTTATTTTAAATAAACATATTTACCTACTCACCTTCTATTGGTAGTCACAAGGATTCAGGGTGAAAAAATGCTATTTGGCTACGTACAGAGCTTCCGGTATTTTCTTTTTTATCAAAACACTTCGCAGTAGTCGCGTTCTCCTGTCTACTTTCTTGTATGTGTTGTTAAAGGACTATGGATTCGCTCGAACTAGACCGCCAGCACATTGTGATTACCAGACATATCAAGGTTTTTCAGCTCTCTCATATCTCTTCTCAAGTCATCAAAGTAGCCGGGTCAGGAGTTATTCCCCAAACGTTTCCTTTAAACTAAATAGAGAACCTTGATCTGGAAAATAGCACTGATTGGCATTTATTATTTCGCAAGGACCTAAGTTTAAATCATTGGTCATCGTTGGTGAAGATCCATGCATTTTTGGAAACTGCCACTAGACGAAAGGCTTCTTGTATCAATAGCAGCGCGACAAGGAGTCGCACTTGAACCAATGTTTGCTCAACAGATTAGAGTGGAGCGGTAACTGCCTGCGGTCTCTTCTGTCCGGGCCACGGGAACAATCCTCCAAACTTTCCCGCCATGACGTGAGTTACTGGGTTTGTCTAAATACTGAACGCAGTGATAATGCTTACACACATGATTTTGTTCTCCTTAAGCGTCCGTCTTCCTGGTAACTATGAGGTCTGCAACGTATGGCACGTAAACTTAGACTCATATAAAACGAATATACTTTAGTACGATAGCTAGGTAGAGCAATAATTTTCCCCTTTATCATTGGGACATATATTGATTAGCTGTTTGTTCGATGAGACTACCAGATAATGCACTCACCCGTATGTACTTAGCCACCATGCCACACTACGCAATAGAAAGAAGAATATAAGGACCTTCGAGCAAGAAGTCTTGTCGAAGTGCTCTGTGTCTGCTGGAAGGTCTGTCGCTTAAAAGCCGGAAGCTAGCGGCAATAGCGTGGTAGCATTTTAGATCAGTGTTATTTCCCTGAAGAAGCGCATTGTGCAGGGGTTTCTTCAGTGTAGTCCGAGTCAAGGATCGTTCGCAGGAGCCTTTCAGCTATGTCAGTGATTTAGCAATTGGCGCGATCTAGTAACAGCCACAGTAAGCAAGAAAGAATTAATACATCGTATTTGACTGTTGTCCTTATGTCGAAAGTGTAACCGACTTTTGGGTCATTTATTATCACTAGAATGCTTATGTCTCCATCTGCTCCGCAAAAAAAAAAAAAAACATGTCCGCTGTCACTCTGACAAGCAAATATGCAACTTTAAAAAGTACACTACTAATTGTTACTCGCTCATGGGATCTCCCTTGTTGCGTGTTAATATCTCTCACCTGTACACATTCAACTGACTAGGACTTCCTTGACCTCTCCACCAGAAAGTGACGCAAGTGGCTTCCGTTGGCTCTCTCCTTTGTAAGAAGACTCTGGACCTCGGGTGGTGAGAATCAAGCGCCGTCGTGTTGACGTAGAGGTAATAACCTGCATTGCAAAAAGGTGCCAAATACAGCTGAATAACATAGTCCATCACGCTGGTTGACGTTCTTTTGTACAACGATGCTGAAGCTTCGTGCACCTACAATGTGTCAAAAAGGACCATGTACCCAGACTACCTTTAACATTAAACGCACCAAAATCTGCTATTCACCATTTCAATACAAGAAAGACCTGGTACACCGAGATGTTTGTGTTAACACGGCACCCTATTTAATGAGAATGAAAGACATCTTTCAATACAGGTGCAGACGTCACACGGCCATGAAATTCGACCTGAGCTTGGGTCGTATAACCACGTTAAACTAAGCAAGATAATTACTTGTTGTTTCAGAGCATTAGATCGCGATAACTATTATCAAACAGAAGGCTCTAACACATACGAACGCGTTTTTGTTTTATCCGAAATCTGTATGGGACATAATACAGCCTCGAAGGCTCCAACGAAGTGATGAAAGAAAGCAATCAGGCTTTGACATGAGCAACAACAGAGGCTTTCGATGCGAATATTTAGACACGCATTACCAACGTACTTGATTTTCTTTCATGATGGAGGAAACCGAGATATGTAATGTTCGCGGATTAATAGGCAGGAACAGAAGCTTTCCTCCGCAACATATGCCCTCCATGACGTGAGTTACTGGGTTTGTCTAAATACTGAACGCAGTGATAATGCTTACACACATGATTTTGTTCTCCTTAAGCGTCCGTCTTCCTGGTAACTATGAGGTCTGCAACGAATGGCACGTAAACTTAGACTCATATAAAACGAATATACATTAGTACGATAGCTATGTAGAGCAATAATTTTCCCCTTTATCATTGGGACATATATTGATTAGCTGTTTGTTCGATGAGACTACCAGATAATGCACTCACCCGTATGTACTTAGCCACCATGCCACACTACGCAATAAAAAGAAGAATATAAGGACCTTCGAGCAAGAAGTCTTGTCGAATGCTCTGTGTCTGCTGGAAGGTCTGTCGCTTAAGAGCCGGAAGCTAGCGGCAATAGCGTGGTAGCATTTTAGATCAGTGTTATTTCCCTGAAGAAGCGCATTGTGCAGGGGTTTCTTCAGTGTAGTCCGAGTCAAGGATCGTTCGCAGGAGCCTTTCAGCTATGTCAGTGATTTAGCAATTGGCGCGATCTAGTAACAGCCACAGTAAGCAAGAAAGAATTAATACATCGTATTTGACTGTTGTCCTTATGTCGAAAGTGTAACCGACTTTTGGGTCATTTATTATCACTAGAATGCTTATGTCTCCATCTGCTCCGCAAAAAAAAAAAAGCCATATCCGCTGTCACTCTGACAAGCAAATATGCAACTTTAAAAAGTACACTACTAATTGTTACTCGCTCATGGGATCTCCCTTGTCGCGTGTTAATATCTCTCACCTGTACACATTCAACTGACTAGGACTTCCTTGACCTCTCCACCAGAAAGTGACGCAAGTGGCTTCCGTTGGCTCTCTCCTTTGTAAGAAGACTCTGGACCTCGGGATGGTGAGAATCAAGCGCCGTCGTGTTGACGTAGAGGTAATAACCTGCATTGCAAAAAGGTGCCAAATACAGCTGAATAACATAGTCCATCACGCTGGTTGACGTTCTTTTGTACAACGATGCTGAAGCTTCGTGCACCTACAATGTGTCAAAAAGGACCATGTACCCAGACTACCTTTAACATTAAACGCACCAAAATCTGCTATTCACCATTTCAATACAAGAAAGACCTGGTACACCGAGATGCTTGTGTTAACACGGCACCCTATTTAATGAGAATGAAAGACATCTTTCAATACAGGTGCAGACGTCACACGGCCATGAAATTCGACCTGAGCTTGGGTCGTATAACCACGTTAAACTAAGCAAGATAAATTACTTGTTGTTTCAGAGCATTAGATCGCGATAACTATTATCAAACAGAAGGCTCTAACACCTTACGAACGCGTTTTTGTTTTATCCGAAATCTGTATGGGACATAATACAGCCTCGAAGGCTCCAACGAAGTGATGAAAGAAAGCAACCAGGCTTTGACATGAGCAACAACAGAGGCTTTCGATGCGAATATTTAGACACGCATTACCAACGTACTTGATTTTCTTTCATGATGGAGGAAACCGAGATATGTAATGTTCGCGGATTAATAGGCAGGAACAGAAGCTTTCCTCCGCAACATATGCCCTCCATATTGTTTCTATTCGTTATTTTGCATTCCTTTTCATTTACACCTAACATTCTATTGTGAATCACTGTCCTCTGTTAAAGGCACCAAGTGCCTTATAGAATTGGCCGAAGGCTACCGCAATAACATTCAGTGAAAAAATTATATATACACTTTATACTAATAATCGAAGTCTACTACAGCAGTTCAGTACTTGTTATCTTTAGTTACGATGAATAGCAGCTGACATTTAGTACCTAAAGCATTTGCTCCGTCGCTATTTCACAGCAGTCTTTTCGTGAGCGTCCAAGCACGTCCAATAATCTGCAGATGAACTTTCTAGGACAACAACTCTTAGTAACCTTTCCACAACCCTAGATTTTTGTAACCTGTACGAATGCTAGAGCACGTACCTTCCAGGTTGTTGAGCGTGTGATCCGGTACGCCGACCTCACTGGCTTCCCGACGAACCCAGGGAACGATGTTTCCTGGGTCCTGGTTAACCAAACAGAGAGACTCTTCTTGCCAGGAGCAAAAGTCTGAAGGTGAGAATTCACGACTAAGGATGCGATCACGTGATGTATCATGAGGCGTGGGAGGCAACCACTTGGAATTAGTATGAAGCAATCAAAAGCGGAAATGTCGAGCGGTGTGGGCACCGATTATAAGACTCCGTTACCTACATTAGGTGCTATGCTGCTTAAGCTATGCAAGCAGTCCGCAAGGAAAAGAAAATGAGAGGTGTATCGCTCCGACTAACTACCAACACAAAATAGGAACGGGCCCATTTCATTTGCTTACGCAGTGGTACGAACGTATTTTGTCAAAAGTGATGACAAATGCAACATCACATGGCCTTGACGACGAAGGAAGCAACAACCAACGTTTCACAGATCAAACCTTTTATTGGGCAATGTGCCCGGCCAAGAAAGCAAAAAGACTTCGTAAAATTATATCGTGCGAGTACTGTCGTCGATCGTCTATACAATTGACAAGCAGTAAAATGCGTCGACTTTTGTACATTAGTCACAGCGTGTTCTGGTTTTGTCACTGATGTTATGGAAGTCACTCAAATATGCGGGTCGGGCATGCGAAGTTTGTAGAACGGTTGACGCCGCTCGCGAAACAGCATATAAGAAAAGCGCAGTCGGCTCCGCGCGTCAGAAGAAAGTGGTATGTCATCTTCGAAATCTGCATTTTCTAATCGACACGAATACCTCTGAAATCATCGACCAGTAATGCTTGTTATTTCCCCTTTTCTTGTTCCTTTGACGGCGACGAGTGGGTCGCAACAACCTACTACTAGACCAGCATACTTTATCACTTAAGGGGAAAGCCTGCTACTGTTCGAGGCATGGGTGTGACAAGTCGCATCACACCTGGCGTCATCGCGAACTTTAAAATGCGCTGTTTATTTTCATGACGAGACGAAAGAGGCAGCATCAAGAGAAATTCATTCCACTTTTCTTTAACGGCTCTCACGAAGTTAGGCGTCAGGTACGTTCAGGACGAGACATCTAATGGAACTCTAAAAAAGAAGAACGTAAAAAAAGTCTGGTCAGAATTACTGTTACACGAAACGGCTCCCCGATGCTATTTCGCTATGACATTGCTTCTTACAATAAGCCTGAGGGTATTTTGTTTTTGTTTTTTCTGTAAGAACGTCGCAAGAACATTTCAATTGATAAGCTAGGCTTTACATGGCGCTATATGAGAGCGCTGTATTTTAAAAGCCATATGAAACGACACTTCTCATTCGGGTAAAGTGATCAAGCTTGTTTGCCAGCTTACCAGATTGAGGGCAAGGTCCATCAGTGATGCGCAAGTCGTCTAGTGCGATGAGTCCACGTCCGATAGACGCCCGGATCTCGAGCTGCGTCATTGCGAGTATAATTGCACTAAAGCTTTAGTGAGTACCAGGTTCAGTATCAAGTCAAGATCACTACTTCAATGCAATTAAAACAAACCTGAACATGGTAGATGAACGCATGTCACAGGCTATTGGACCTGCACCCATTGCTACGCTTGAGCTTGTCCCGAATAACGGTACCAGATTTCTCTCTTCCTACCATCATCACATGGCTATTATGACCGAAATGAAAGATATACTCGAATTCCACCCACTTGCTTCCCACCGCAGATATTCTGTCCTGTTTTCGTTCCATAACATCTGTTATCATATTCTATAGCTGTGCTCTGACCTAATTTCCATACAATCCTATACGTTCTTCTCCCGTCAACCACGCTAACAATATCGGTATTGCGTTGTGACCTGGAAGCTGATTCACCGAATGCTTCGTACCGCTTACTTCTTAGGAATAGAATGGCCTTTCCGGATAAATTACCTGCACTGGAAGCCCAGTTACTCTACGGGTGCTTGTAGATAACACTGCCACATTGTCGAATAAATGATGTTATGCACGTTAGGATAATAACGCGTATTCCTGCTTCATTGTGTACGTCTTACAAGCGATTATTGTAACATAAGATATTTTCGTTACGAGATGGTATGTTTGTTTTTCTTTTTCATGTGTATTATACTCTCAGGTATAATGCTCCCCTTTGTAAGGCCTTCGTGCCTTGAGTGTGCTTATAAGTAAATAAGTAAATAAATAAATAAATACTAAGGCCTATTTTGCGCTCCACGCTACTCCCCGTGGAGTCGTAATTAAACGAATATGTGCTGGCTAGCGATCCATTTGCTTTCAAGGAAAGCCTTTCCCCCTCCCTCTCTCCCGAACACTCTGCGCATGCGCTGCTGCTCGCGATGCATCCGGCTACTGTACAATGCAGCGCACACTAAGTCTTTAACAGGTGTATTCTTAAGCTATATTTCTACAGCTTCCATCATTGTAACATCAGCGACGTCAGTCAGATATTTTCCTGCCTTACGCCGAGTATGAGTGTAGATGTCACGTACAGGTGTATCATATCATGAGGATTAAGATGATAAAAGCTGGTGAAAACAAAGCTAAAAAATATGCGCGACGGTTGCATACCTCCAGACGGTCAGCAGTGCCATTGAACTGGGCCAGAGCGTGCTGCCATCTATGACTCGCTCTAGTGCTTGTGGTGAAGAGTACTTGCTTGCCGGAGTGCACGGTGATGCTGCACGAGAGTGAGAATAAGTTAAATAAATACTTGTCAGAAAACAAACTATACCATAGATTTTCCTCACGTTTGCATAGGCTTCCACTAGCTACAGATAGTAGAAGAAAATGGCATTAGTGTTGCAACTTCAGGTATTTTTCACACGTTCACAGAACACGCCGCAGTTATTCTGCTAAGTGTGCCTCTATCATGATTTTCTCTCACTATTTCCTAGTTATCATTACTCTTCTTGCACTTTCACTTTCTTTTTCTCGTGATTGTATTTATGCGCAGCTCCCAATATTAAAAAAGGTGGCAGAAAGCCACCTTCGTACGCTAAATATTTAGCGTTAGAGTCCGAATCTAGGCTTCCCTACGGAGCTTCAGCATCTTGTCACTTACTTGCCCATGAATTTGTGCTGAGCGAAGTGCCAAAAGCTGAAGCAGGCACCATCCACCGAGTTGAGGTTCAAGGTTGGACTCTTGAGCACAGCAGTTTTCTCTGAAGACTTCTTGTTATCGGCGAATATAAAGCCACCTGATGGAACAAAGCGAATATAAAGCCACCTGATGGAATAAATTATATTTAAAAAAGCGCTCCAGTAAAAACAACCATTCAGCACAAATTAGGAACAAGTGTGCTTCTGCAAAGGTCATTCGCTCTGTTATTTTCTAGATGCGTATGCGAAAGGCCTCTCACGCGTGCTCCGTGCCAAAGAAACTGCAACGTATAAGCAAGTATACTTTTCAGGAAATGAATCCATAGCTGCTCTCTTCGCACTCTTTCTATCATATTATCAGTCCAACTTGTGAAAGACCGTTGATGTGACACGTCTGTTGCTAGAGCGCCACAAGGCAAACTATAGGTAAACTGCTGAAGGTAAATTACTGAAAGTGAATTCCATAGCATGTTTTCAACGTTGCCTGCTTGACGGATTTTCTTCATGGTGGTGTCGGCGGTCCGGCCCTATTCCTGAACTTATGCCCCTATTTCGCTTTGTAGAAGTTATTTGCCTAGCCATCTCTTATTCTTGTGCCTGTCTCAATGTCCTGTGAAATATTTGCGCTTGTTTATATGCCTCGGTAGGCTTGCCATACAGGACACGAAGAGGCAATAGGATTACTTGGGCCGTGAGTGAATAGCATACCAAAACAATGCATATAGCACCACTCGCTATGCGACTTAGCTAATGTAATTTAGTTTTGGCGTCTATGAACGCAAACAATTACCACCACCAAGTTACGATAAATGTACGCGGATAATTGCCCACTTATTATGAAGTGGGAGAGTGTACACAGTAATGTGACTAGGCGGACCAATACCTTAGTGCACGCTCCTGCCCAGGTTCCATTTATGACTGTGCGTCAGCAAATCATTATAAATGCGATTCGTGGCCTGATTGCTACTTCGAATGCAGAGTCGTGACGCAGATTCCGCATGTCGAATCATGTGGCGAGAAGTCGACGGGATCTCGGGAATTCCCACAAGAGGTACACATAAAATGCGCGGTTCGAAAAGGACATCGTAACCGCAGGAAAAGAGAAGATTGATTACTTGCCTGGAGCTATAGTGTAGTTCTCCACTTGCTGTGAAGTATAGGGGAATTACGCATTATCTAATAAGGCGAGTCTTTTTTTTTCTTTTTTTATACACATAAGCCGGTCCCGCGGTGGTCGCTTTTCAATGCAGGCGAAATGCCTGCATTGGGGGCTTGTGCGCTCTGCGATATCAGTGCGTGTTAAAGAGAGATTCCGGAGCCTGTTATGTTCGGCGGTAGATCGACGGGGAAGAGCAGGCGACGGCGGCCTAACGCATGGCTGTTCCGTAGAAACGTCGTTGTATTCAGCTGTAAAAGCGGCGGCTTTGTTCCCGCCACGCACGCGGTCAGTAATTGCTGTGATGCACATAGCTGCACAGCAGAGAGGACATGACGGGTGACAGGTCTATTCACTGCGGCATCGTAGAGAATTTTCGGAGGAAACGGGGCATCCGAGAAAGGAACAACAGGGGGAGAGTCGCTTGCAAGAACCGCGGGGGCTCGCTGTCGAAGTAAACCTTTGACCTTTCTGCTCGTTCGAACTGTCGCCAAGAGGTTGCCCGTTCGGAGGAGATGACCCCGCCGTGGAAATTTACGGAAGTGCTTTTGGTGACAATACACCTGTCTAGCAGTCCTGTTGAAGCGGCGGCTTAGATGCTTGCCCCCGAGGAAATAGAATGGCTATTTGGGCCTGCTGTGGAGTTCTGATAACTCATCGCGGGTTTAGTGAACGATGCTATCTTTCGGAGAAGCTGGGTGCAGCGAGCGGGTCGAAGTGTGGGAACGCGAAGGCGTAACCATAAGGTCTCGTGGAGAGAGTGAACAGGGGTTTTATTGGTGAAGTGCTGCATATGGGTTGGTCCCAGAAGGCGGTCGCGGAAGCGATCAGGTGTATTTAACGGAGAACAGAGAAGAGAGGAAGGGGAGAGGAGAGCTTAGCGCTAACTCGGGTCGCAAACGCGGCAAGGTGGTCAGAGGTCGAGCTTGGCGCTGCCTCTGACGACTTATGATGAGGTTTGAAAGCTTGGTGCTTGTTCACGTTTAAGTGCAAACGTTAAGGGCTCGGAATGAACCGCATGGTTTGAGCCTTGAGATGTTGCTGAGAGTACTGGCCGCCCCGGTCAAGTTTGTAAATAGTACACAGTATGAATAAACCTACTGTTTGCCGTGAGGACATCTTGGCCCAGACTCCGTCCTTCAACGTGTCGCCGCTGTCATCGGAACCATTGAGGGAGAAGACCCATCACCAAAATTAACTGAGCCCTTCCCAGTGGTCGTGGTCCTCGCACGTAAAACAACAGCAATTACTATAATATACCTTCTCTTCTCATATAGCGCCTCTCAGGTGGGCTAAAAGCGACACTAAAGGAACATATTAAGTTAAGCAAAATTGAACGATTAAGTCTGTGTGATAGCCTATGCGCCATTTCTGGCGGGATCGGAGCAATTGTAAACGAGGAAACGACGAATTTGAAAAATCGGAGTGGCATCTTCTTTCCGGTGTTCATTCTCATTCTTTATTTGTTATTTCTGCACAAAGGACAAAAGGAAGGAAGGAAGGAAGGAAGGAAGGGGAAAAACAGAAAGGCAGGGAGGTTAACCATAAAGGCGTTCGGTTGGCCACCCTACACTGGGGGAGTGGGAAGGGGGAATAGAAAGATGGAAGAGAGAGGAAGAAGGTGAATAACGAAAGAGACCAGGACGACTCCATCAGTCAAAGGCGTTCGCGCAAACCAGTCACCTTCAAAAAGCGCAAAAGTGCTCTCAGGGCCTTGTGGGCCGACGAGCGATGAGGGTGGTGTTGGAGCAGCACAAAGGACAGAAAATGGAGCAAAAGCAAAGGGCCTTTAGCGTGACAAAAGGACTGTGCTCCAATACGGTGCGGCACTCTGGGTGCAATCCCGACAACGACGTCAGCTCGTGTACTTTGAGCACTCGATTTGCTCCAGGTTGTCAGTGCAAAATGGATCAGATAAACTTTGACAATAAATAAACACGCTATAGGTACGGTTGTGCCTTCATAATATGGTCGTAGCGCTCACTATACCGTACCGCCGGCAGTCGAGACCATGACGTCCACTTCACTTTTCTGCGTGGGCGATTCAAATTCAGCAGCGATGCCAGGAATGTTTTGTTTTCGACGAGAACATTCGTTTGTAGGCACGCAGAAAGTATTGATAGACTCCAATAAAAAAAACTTATCTGCCCAAATTTAATATTTATCTTTAGTGTTCCTTTAAGTAGAAATTTGTTCATCTCCATGAACAACTTTGTTTCAGCATTTCGTGTCGACGTTTTTTTTTTTACTTCCCGATGAAATGTTCGTGTCAGCGGGAAATGCACAGCTTGGTGCAGAATTTGCACAAGAGTGCCAAGTAAAACAATGCATTCTCTTTTGAACTCAAAGTTCCGGCCTCTTGTACATTTCTCATGTGTGGCCTAAGCACAAGCATTTCGCGTGGCATTGAGTATGAGTGCATATAATTGCATTTCTGAATGTGCGACAGTACCTTCCGCCCGCTACTGCAGTGCTCGTTTTCGTTCAAGCTTCCCACCTAATTTAGTTGAGCATTCCTTGATGTTAAAGAAACTCAATGCATCGTGCTCGCTGTTCATTGTAATGAGCCACGCATGCACATTACAGACGGCTAGCTGTAGCATACTGCAATAATCGCGTTTGCAGGCCTGCCGGCTGTGTTCAACGCGAGAGAATATGTTTGGCTATCCATGGCTTCAATTCAATTAAATGTTTATTTAGTGTTCAAAGAAAGAAAGGAGCGGTCACAAAAAAGCTACTGCAATGAGTAGCTTGACTGGGTGACTGTGATGGGGCAGTTTCCAACTGGTTTCGCGTCGCAGCAACGCCGTCGGTCGCGTTTCTCTCATTTTCGAGTTGGCACCTGCAACCGCAAGATGTATGAGCAGGCCAAGTTCCCGATTGTTTTCTTGCAAATTCTCAAACACTGCTGTCGTCGGAAATGCCCCCTAGAATTTCCTGTACTTTCCTGGACGTGCATGCAAAGCAGCATTCGTCTCGTGTGGGACGCTATTACTTCAGTGAAGCCCATTAAAACCGACTGCTATTTTGGGCTTTGACTCGGAACTGTACAGTTGTACATATTGTCTGGCCTTTCAACCTCTTCATAAGCACCTGTGCAAAGATGTATACCCCATTTGTCAAACACGTAGTGTTGTATGTCACTGTAAAAAGCGCGCATGTCTCGCTTTTTGTTTACATGGACACATAAACAAAAGACTTAAAGGGGGGCCTGTGTCCTGTGCGCGCCAAAGTGTGTGGTTGTGTTGGGGTGTTTTGGACAGTATAGTGTGTGTGAAAACGCGAGTTAAGAGAAATGCAAATGAAAGTCTCATTGCTGCAGTGTATTGCGTATAATAATGTGAAGCGCACATGTGTCACCACTTGTCTACGTGGACGCATGGACGAAAGACTCGGGGCGGGGCCATATTGTGATGTGCGCGTGAGTGTGGCCTGTGCTCAGTGCCGGAGAAGAGAGAGGACGACGACGAAGTGGCAGCACGTGCAAGGTTGCGCGAGCGCAAGAGCACTACGAAGAGGAGGGAAGAGGAACGAACAGGGGAGACGGACTACAGCGTTCGACACAGTCGGGTGCCCGGGCCCGAGTGTCGAGATACTTCTAGCGGTCCATGAGTTGGAGCTCCGGGCTTCACGTGGCCGCCTGTATGTCCTCCCCGTCACCTCTACTGCTCCAGGGCTGCAGCGGCCGGCCGCATCCTTCACGCCATCGCTAGTCTCGTCGGTCTCCGGCACGCTCTTCAGCAGGCACTGCTACCTCGGCTCCCTCCAGTCGCCCGTCCCGCCAGACGGTGAGCCTGTGTCCGCCAGGACTATTCGACTGTTACTAGGAACGCTGTTGAGTTTGGTTTGTTGTTTTTAGATGCGAAGCAGCTCTTTGACTAGCCTGTGTAACGCTGTCCCTCCGTCCGCACAAGCGCGAGGCAACGCGCTTCCCTCGGCGCAGGTGTCGGAGCGGTGCCAAGTAGGTCACGCCGCAGCTGGGCGTTGACGTCACGCTCCCCTCGCACGCTTCCCTCGCAGGTGCGCGCGTACGTCACTCTCTCCCTCAACCGCCGGAGCGCCCGCAGCTGCCGGCTCCAACACCCGCTCCAACGCCAGCTCCAACGCCCGGCTCCAACGCCCGCTCGCCTCCCGTGTCTGCGTTTCATTACACCAGTAAACGCTACACCGAGTTTCGCTTCAAACTTTTCTTCCAGCATCCGCGTTGCCGTTCAACCCGTGACGCCACCCGTGCGCAACGCTGCTGCTTCGCATCCCATCAGGGTTCCCTTCGGGGAGATGGTCCAAGTTTGTTATCGCCACCTCGCCGCATGGCGTTCGAGTTGGCTCTTCGTGCCTCCAAGCTGATGTTATGAACCTTCAAAGTCTCTTTGAAGACTGCAATCCTAGGTGACTATCCAGCTTACTGTGCACCGCACGAGCTTTCGGCGATCTAAATTGCTTTTCCAGCTAAGTGGGTCAAAACCCGCGCCCCTCGTAGGCGTTTGCATGCTGTAGGGTCTAATTCTTTAGATCTCGTACGGTTGTGCTCGTTGACAGAGTTTGCTGTTCGGTGTCTTTGCAGTCGTTTTCTAGTTCACTGCTGCCTATTAGCGTTCACGCTGCTCTTCTCGTTGAGGCTCGATGGCGTCATCTCGCGGAACTACTGGGTCGTGTTCCTTCCCCTTTGGATCTGGAAGTTTATGGTCATCGTTGGAGCCGCCGTGGGCAGCTACGTATGGTGGACTAACCCACAGTACAGGTACTGAAGTGCGAAGCACAAATTGATCGAACAGCAAAACGTATGTCTTTTTCTTTCACTTTTGTTCGCATTCTGTGTTGAATGTGCATGTTGCGAAGCTAACCTACAAAACGAAAGGAAAACACGAACAGACTGGAGCACTGTTGAGCTACCAACTGACGGTTCATTCTGAAAACACAGATTTCTTTATCCGCTCTGCTCAGTGTGTGTGTGTAGTGCGCGTCTTCTTCTCTGTGTATAAAGTGCCATTCGGAATGCACAAACAGCCTCGTCGCTTCAATGGGAACGCCAGCGTTCCCAGCCTAAATACATCCCTCTCGAACCTATCATGACAGTGACAGCACCCTTAGAATTACAGCAACAGACACTGCGTAGGACAATAATAATAACAATAAAAAGAAATACTTTGAACTAAAAGGTACACAGAAAGCAAAAATACACCTCAGCAAAAGATTGTTGAAACACTGGTGAAACAGAGAACCTTGGTGTAAAAAGAGTTGAAACAGATTACATAAAAAAATAACAATGGGAACATATCTAACAAGTTAGCCGCGTTGTTTGAACAACGCGGCTAACTTAACCAAGCTTTATTCAACCCTTACATAACACAATGCACTCTGCGAACTGGTTCTTCAAATAATTCATGTGTAAACACTGCAGAGGACTAGATGAACCAGCTTGTAAGAATTACCTTTGTACGCCAGCGTAGTGTGGTCAAAGCGAGGGTAGCTCGGGACTTTATTGGCCGGATTGTTCAGTGTCCACGTCATTGCACCACCGTCAGATGTCCAGCCACACATAGTTCCTTCGTCGAATGTGCAGTGTGCTGCGATTTGAGCATGGCCGCCACGAAAAGACGAGAAGAGGAAAATGCATAAAGAGAGGTTACTCTAAGTGCCTGCTCAGTGGCCTAATTGAGAGAATGCTCTAATTTAGAAATCAGAGCGACTTGTTGTCGATGCATACGATTTAATCGACCGAGAAAAATGACCCAAGACACTTAAAAGGAAAAAAAAAGGCGAGCGTTTTCTTCCACTTGAAGTTTAATGGTTAAAAAAATCTTAGCAGACCTTCGCTATCGCTAAAGAGACACCAGTGTGCTAGCCAGCACATCCACCACTCGAGCCACGTGAACATCACGTGATTGCAATGTGGTACAGGCAGTAAAAACTTTGCATTTATTCACGTGTGGCTCTAACCCACATATCATCTTCGCGTACTAGTCCCACGTGATATGCGTGATGATCACAGGCTCAACGTAGCTGCTCTTTTTTTCAGCTAACCTATGGCATGTTAGTACTTTAATCAGGATTATTAATAAGAAACGGAACGACCTGCCCACCTCCATTTTCAAGATAATGAATATATCCACGTTGAATATACCACATCGTCTATAGTCGCCTTTGTACAGCATACAATATTTGGTGTTTTTTACTGTGTAATCATCGATGGCCTCTATAAGAATGCGCTTAAGCAACCGTCGCCATTCTACATAGTACTGGGCCCTTGTGTTTGTAAACTTAATTCACTCCTTCCTTCGGCACCTTATAGCCATGTCAAATGAGAAACCAAAACTCGAGGATATATGCACAGGATACTTATGCACAATTAGGTCGAAAAAAAAAAAAGAGAATGATGGGCTTCAGATATTATAAAACTATTCCAGCTTCGTCGATTAGCTTTCGCAATAGACCGATATCACCGAGCGATCTGCGCATGCGCGAGTTTCCAGGAGCGGCGCCGCCGCCATCTTAGTTGTAGTTCTCAAAGCACAGCTGCTACGGCTGTGCATGCTGCATGCTATAAGTTTAGTGGCGTTTTTCACGTATCCTTGGCGTGGACGACGATTGAACGCGTCAGAAAACGATGTCCGAATCTCCTGTGGCCGTGTTTCATTTAAATTTGTCCCGCGATGTAGCGCTATTAGGGGAAAAAAAGAAAAGAAAAAGTGGAATGTAAACAGGAGACCTGGTCACGATCTCGTCGTTAGTCCGTGCGCCCGCGTCGCTTCGAATTGCTGTTACCCGTATTCGCTGAATTATTCGCAATAATAAAAAAAAAACACGTAGAGACGTCTCAGAGCACGTATCGTACAGAGATAGAACGCCAAGAGCGCGGAATGGTGAAAACTGAAGACTCGGTCGAAGGGAATGAATTTGCGCTTGTTTTGTCAAAGCAAAACTTCTCCATGCACAGTGTGTTGTTAGTACAGGGCTTCGATCACAGTGATGTGCTAGATGTGAATGAGTGGAAAACGATCGCGATGAAGAGGTTAAAGGCGCGTCCACCTTAGCGGAACGATGACCTGCCGCACACCGTTAGCGAAAGCTTACGGGCCGCTGCTAATATCACGAACGACAAGCAGTTCCTGCTGCATAAAGTACGGATGAGTCCGTGAGTAACTTTGGCGACAGGTGCAAAACGACGAAAAAGCGGCAGCCCGCTCTGCCCGCCGCCTTCACACCCGAAGGCTCGGCGCCGATGTCGTCGTTAGGCCTTACCGCTTCAAAACTGCGTCGACATTATCTCAGTAGGCGTATGACTCTATGAAAGCCGCTCGCGCACATAAGATGACACGTTTTGTCATTGGTATTTACTCTTTAACTTGTGATCGCAATAAAATTACACATTGAAAACCGAAACACCGGCGGCACCGATGGTTGCTATTTGATGCCGGCGTGGCGTATCAATAGCCCTGCTCAGCGTGAAGTATGCGCTAAGCTGGGCTTGTATCAGATCTTTCGTTCACGTTGACGCTTGACTGCCGTTATCGCTCGCAAGAGGTTAAGCAATTTCTAGCGAGCACAATTTTGTCCAGAACACAAGCTGTATCCACTCCGACGCCGTTGGCGGAGATCGCCCGTCAAAGTGATAATTCACACGCTATGAATCGCAGCTGTCACTGATCGGTCCGTCCGTGATGTGCCTGAGCTATTACGACGCTGTAGGGCATTGATAAAGTGTCATGTATAAAAAACACGAAATTCACAAACACTGCTGAGCAAGCCGTGTGCTGTAGGAGCCGGTCTGTCCGACGCACCAGTTCCTGCCGGAGCTTGACATTCTTCGCGAACACGAGAGAAACCGAAGCGCTTTTGTTTCAGGCTGCTCTTGTAGCATCCAGGCACATAAGACGTAAATCCAACCACCACAACTCTTCGAAATTAAGGCCGATAAAGCTCGTTAACGCCGTTCGCCGATGCACCAGCCATGCATTTGAGCGTACCGCGACCGCCGCGAGCACCGCGAGTACTACAAGTTCCGGCATGCACTGCGGCAGCGGTGGCGCAGTGAAACAGCGCGGTGAGATCGGTCTATTGGTCAACACTTTCCGGGTCGAGCGCCGGGCCCATGGGTGTGCCGCGTGACGACAGAGTGCCCGCGATGATATATTAACAGCGAGGTGACGTTCCCATTTTAAACCGCTCATTTTTATGCCGTCCAAACCTAGATCTCACTGTGTTCTATATTCTTTTTAATTTGCTTTGGGGCAGACGGAGAATGTCCAGTCCTTGAAAGAATAGAACATAGATGCCTTGCTATCGCTCTGGTACTATTTATACATGGATTGCACTGTTTAATAGTGGGGAGTTGTGGTACAATATTGCATATTCCATATTCGCGCACTTCGTTACAACCTTGCGTAAAAGTTAAAATTGTCATGGTAGCATCATTAAAAATGAGGGACCCTTAAGCTTCGCCTTTAAGAGTTGAACGCGATAGCGAAATCCGGCCCCTAGTGTGCACTTCAACCACTCAGTGCATACTTATGTGTGTTCTTACAGACACGCACAGGCACAGGCACACACACACGCGCGCGACGTGTCTATAGTAATGGTAGAGGTTTTCGATCTATTTAACAGCACTTTTATATCAACTTCATAAAACTTTTGTACAGTGATGTGGTAACATGGTCCTGTATTACGAACTGCGCGTAGGCGTGACACTTTTATTCGTAAATGGTCACATTCTGTCGTCCCTCGTGCGTTAACTATCTGGCAGCTGTTCGATTTGTTCTTCTGGAGACCTCTTCAGGCCAACCGCAACAAGCATCACCTTATGGTCGGTGAAATGGTAACTGCAGTACTTCACATCTTTAATGGTGTCGTGAGAATGAAATGCTAAAGAAGTGGATGCAGAACATCCGACGAGACCGCATATAGGCTCTGCTGTAGTCGCATGGACTCCGAGATTGCTGGCGCGCTCGCCGTCTCGGGGGCCATGGTAGTAGATACATTACTTGATATGTCTTCCCCTAGATATACATAGTTGTCCATTTTTGCAGCTGTTATTTTTCGCTCACGGACGATTTTTCGCTCATACGAGACGCGTGGAGACGCCGACACAGACGCCGTTATTTCTGCGGAACAAGCTCTCTAACGCTATCGCGTTACGCAACCTTCAGTTGCTCTCTTTTCGCGTGGTCACATCTGGTAAACTTCAGCCGAATATTTACAGTGTAACTTTTGTTTGCCATATGTCGTCAGGCTAGTACGTTCCTCTGACAGACATCTGACCCCGCAAAATTTAAATACTAACGTGGTTTGGTGTGCATATTCTCGAAACAATACTTCTTGTTTCTAAATTAATTATTACAGGAACGTCAATATTATGCGAGATCGTCTAAGGAAAACATTTTACCAAATGGTGCTACTTCTAAGGTTTCCATTCATTGCGTGACGCTCATGTCGCAGCTAAATTCTATGGTTAAACACGTCAATCAGTGTACATTTTCTGTTAAGCGATTCGGATGATAGCATTGAAGGTACAAGCTTTGTTAGCCTTTCCGGATAGTTAATTCAATGATTCCAAGTCGCGCCGTGGAAAACTCTGTGCAGACTCTGTACACCTCGTTTAACGAACCTTGTAAAGCGTTTTCTTGGGGCTGCCAAGATAGCTTGAAACAATTTTTTACTGAATCTATTCGAAGAAGGCAATAAACCGATTTTAATATTTGACCGTATATCATCTGCCGACCAGTTCCTAATTTTCGTCGCGCTGTGCAATTCCAAAAGCATGCGTGCCACAAGAAGGAAATCGCATACTTACTTGCTGACCCTTCAATTGCAGGCGAACTGGTAGCTGTAGCATGAAAAAAAAAAGGAAGTTAGCCTTAATTAGTGAACCGTAAACGTGCGTCTTATCCGTGCGAACTCGAGCAAGTTACGCAAAGGTTCTTGCGTATTCTGCGTATGGCCCAATTCGTGCCCTAGAATATTTATGTGCATTTTTTTTCATACGCCAGTCGATACATGCACTGTAAACGAAAATATACCCAGCTGGGAGGTCTTGCACGATAATACTCCCGCTAACCTCCTGTGACGTCGCCATATTCCCGACGCATCGGGATGTGCCGGAGTACGTGCGAGGCCTCGCCGCGGTTTCAATCCGGCGCGTGAAGCACGGAGGGAAACGGGGCGCCTTCCATGATTGTCCTCCGGCGAACAACGACCGGAGCTCGTATTTCCCTCCGGTAGCTACCCGCAAATCCTCCGGTACCACCGCCTGACCGCGCCCGGCAGCTCTCATTGGCTGCTGGAGGAGTGACGTCGCAGCCCGACAAGGCCTCTCAAACCTAACATGGCGCCGATCCTAGCTGCACAGTCGAACCGTTGCGTTGCTTACGCGAAGTGGCAGGCCTACGGCCGCGTTAGGAAAAAATCAAATCGTTTCGTGCATCTTGTAAACGTTACAAGCAGCGATGAACACCAAGGGATACTGTGGTCGACAACAGCAGAGCGTCGCTGGAACCTACGTCGTGCGAGTGTTGGGGAGTGATCGAATGTCAGCCACGGATACCAGGCACAACGACTGCGTCGGTGAGTGAACCAGTATACTTTTTGAAGTGCGTGTGTTATTTTTGTCAAAATCAAGTAAATTTTTGTACGATTTAACAAATAACAATATCGGTTATGTAGAATTGAGTAGTACTAGAAGAATCGGGTCTGTTACAGAAAGATATAGGAGTAAGATATCCGGCCGAATTGCCATTGTTTGAAACACGTGTTTTTAAAGCTAGATGAGAATAGCTTCTACAAATTTGCACGTAGGGGTGTGAGATTTAGCCCGTAGAATGTCTTTATGGAGATACATGCAGTCTCACAAAACTATGGCCGTAGCTATATTCATAATGACGTTATAAAGATATTAGTATTAAAATGTGTTTTTCTGTTATAGGTCACGTATCCATCAAGTTATCTTTCTGTACAATCAGTATAATAAACGCTGCGTCATTGTATATTATCACCTGCAAATTATTTGGATCTGTCTTGTAAACTGGCCTAATAACTAAAATGGATAATATGCTTTTTCTTTAAAAAAAGAGTAACGAATCGAGCTAAACAATTCTTTTTGTATGGCCTTTGAGAATGCATCTATGCGCTCATTCTAGTGACGTGTTTAAATAGGGTCTGTAGAAGTGGAGATATCAGTCGACCGATTAAAGAAATTGTAAGTAGGCCTTCCCGCAACGTTTATTTCCAGCCGCTACTCCGGTCATGGTCGCATGGCCTTGGCTGCGCTGCACGGAACTACTCAAACAGAGTGTAGCTGCAGGTGCATTAACGTGTCTAAGCACGCGCAGTGACCAGGCAGAGGGAAGAGGGTGGCACGAGGGGGGCAGAGCAAGAAGGGGGGGGGGGGGGTCGATGTTGAACCACGTCGATGCAGGGGCCGTGGCCGTCCCAGACGTCCCGTGATGCCACCACAATATTCTCTGCATGCAAATATGCGTGACTCCCAAAATAGCACAGGCGAGGCAGTGACGTCAATTTTAGTGCTCCTTTAGGAAAGAATGCATGGGAAAACGAAAAAGAGGGGCGAGTGTCCAACATGTTCGTAGAACAGTCCCATCAGGGGGTAGCTCAGAAGAGCTTTCGAAACTTCTTGTGGCGACGAACAGGGCCGGAGAGACTCGCTAGATGAGGCCGTATGGAAAGTGAACTTTCCACAATATACTTCGGCGTTCCACCGCACGTCGAAAACCGCTCTTTCTTCTGCTGGTTCGAAGGTTGACACACTTAACGAGCCGCGACATTCGCGTAGACCTTTTTTGTCCCTGTGCTCGCGGATAATTCCTCGCTCCACGCTGTTGTGCCTCGAATCCCCTTGCCAGCACTTGCGCTCAAACCGAGAGCTCCGTCCACTGCGTGCATTCCAGGAATGTGTGTGTGCATCAGCCGTTGACATATTGCAGCGGCAAAGCAACCTCGCAGGTCGACGCGAACAATGAACGCTGCATATCCGACTGGCGCCACTGCGGGCTCGGGCTGTTGCACCCAGGCCTCTTCGTGGGAAAGGTGGGCACCGCGAGCTGTTCAGGCAGCCATGGCCATACCGCGATCTCTTCACTTTGTCACGGCCGTGCAGAATGTGAAAAATCTAGCAGTCTTTTTTTTCTTTTTTTTTCTTTTTTCTCGCCCTGTCGTCCGTCCTGGCTCCTCGCGCACGCGCCGCTTGGAAGCGGTGGGGATACCGACTGTGTTGGGAGGGGCACAAACACTGCAGGAAATGCTATTTAAGCATTTATCAGAACCGTGTACGTGACGTCTGGCAAACCCTTTTAGTTATTTTATATTTATTCCTTTCCCTGTCACTCTCTTCCCCCTCCCCTCTTTCACTGCGTGAATGTTAGACGGCCTAGATTCGCTGCGGACTGACTCGGTGGGACTTGTGTGTTTGTGTGTGCGTGTGCTTCGAACTCCCTCTTTCGTTCCTTTTCTTTCATATGCCCTTCCCCTTGAGTGTAGCGGTTGAGGTGTCCTCTCCGGAGAGACAGTTATCGTGCACTCCGCCCCCCCCTCCCCCCCTTTCATATTTCCGTGTTTACAAGAATCTCTCCTTGGACGGCCTAGAAGAAAGCTTTCTCGATCTGGGGGCCACTCTGCCTTGTTGAAAACCCGTTGAGAAGTGTTCGTGGGCGCATGTGTTTGTGCGTTCGTGACAATGCGCATGAGCGCAAGTGCCCGGAGCTGCCGGAGAAGTCGTCACATGCAAAAATAAAAAAAAGGCAAAACGAAAATAAAAGCGAGGGAAAACGAACTGAACGAAAGTCACCTGACTGACCGCGAAAGGGAGCGCGATGTCCGTCATGCGAGCGAAGTCGGCGGCTGTGCGAAGTGTGTGGTTATGCTTTATTCAGTCCGTTTAATTACCCTAGTAAATAGTTTTCATCTTTGCTCTCTTCAACTGTGCGTTTATTTTTCTTTCGTTTACTGCCATCCTGATAGCTAACAATCGGTGTACCTACAAATGTTGTAAGAATTTACCGTCCTCTCCGTCTGTTCTATTTTTTTTTTCTCATGGTACGGTGCCCTTCTTTCTTTTGTATGTCCGAGGAGAAGACAGACACGACAGGAGGGCCGCTGCAAAGAAAAAGAAGGAAAGTGCACTGCCACCAAGCCAGCTGACGTATTTTGCGTCGAGAAGTTGGTTTGGGACTTTCTTCTCCCCTCTTCTATCCAAGTGCAAGATTCGACCGCGCTCCCGATCCTTGGCCTACGCGTGTGTTCCGGGAATATGGCTTGTTGCAGACGGCAACTGTTAAGTACGTTTTCGTATTAAATTGTGAAGTTTTTTATTTTCAAGGCAGACATGGCTGTTGTAGTGTCATCCTGATAAAAACAATTTCTCTTGCCTCAACATGTTCTGTAAGGAAGTTTCGCGCATTCTAGGAACTGTGACATGCATATGCGACTCTGACTTATTACAATTTGCTCATTTCTTGTTCTTTTGTCGTGTATTACACATTTACTTTCGCCGTTTAAATGCTTTGGGACGTAGTTTACTTTGTTATGAGTCTCCCTTCACTCTTTGTATAAGGTTTCAGGAATGTTTTTTTTTTTTTCGCACAGTCATGAAGTGCGAAGTAAGAAGAAAATGTCTATTTTCGCTTTTGGCTGGTTATGTAGCAATCAAGGGCGGCCTATATCGTGGTATAAGCTAATCTGAAACTGCTACTTGCCAGCAGTGCAAAGTTGCTTTTCTCGTGTAGCGGCCGATAACGACCCTAGTTGCCATTTCTTTGCACATTTAGTCATAATCTAACAAAAGCAAAGGTGTACTGTGATACCTTTATTGCTGCCGAACTTTAGATTGCAGTGTGTTATTTTGTTATGTGCTTTAAATCTCCTTGTTGTATTTGGTGTGGCATGAGTATGCAAGATATAGTTCTGTCTTATGAGCTGAGTACCATACATTTTTCTCTCTTTGATTGCTCCGACACATACAAGATGTCCCACCTAAGTGTAGCCAGGTTTTCAAAAATGATGGAGCGTCTTAGTGATTTGCAAAAAACTCATACATGTTGAGGATCAAGTGCCCTAGTGTTACGATTTCTTTTTTCGTTTTCCAAAATCAATAAATTGGCCGAAACTAATGAGACAACTTGTTTAACTATTCGCTTCAGCAAGACATTGTCGCTGAGATACTTGTAGATCAAATTGAAATGTGAAATGGTCTGCTTGTATGTGCCGTGAAAGAAAGCCTGCGATATACAATAACCGTTTGATAGCGCCACTAAATTAGCGCTTCGAGGCAGCCGATCAGGGAAGAACGTCCGCTTGTCTCTGCAGCGCTGTCCGAGACAATCTTTGGCGTTTGTGGTGGCCACAAGATGCGTGTTTGTGCGTGCGCGGGCTTCATTCGACGAATCGAAGAGAATAATATCTTTATGCAGCCTACATTCCCATGTTCCCACATTTAATAAAAAACACATCTTTATGCAACGTCACTACGGAGCGTAATAATGCACTTTCGTCGTCACTCGCACTGTGCGTCTGATTGCTACAGCGCTGCAGGTACAAGCGCATGTATAGTTTTTTTTTTCGCCGAATTAGTGGCGCTGTCACGTGGTTACTTTTACATTTCGTGGGCTTTCTTTAACGGTACGTATCAAAATACCTATCAATGCTGCTTAAAGGAATTTTTTTTATTTGATCTACAACTTTCGGGGCATAGGCATTGTGAAGGAATTGGGCGCACGCAAATATGAATTTGTGGTATCGACAATTCTTACTGAAGCAAACAAATAGAAAGTTCGGTAATTAGTTTATTCTAATTAATTGATCATGAAGAATGAAAAAAACTCGTAATACTAGGAGACTTGATCCTTTACACGGCCGAGTTTGTTGCAACTCGCTAGCACGCTCCGTCATTTTTAAAAACTAACTAACATTACGTTCAAAAAATTACATTACGTTTAAGTGGGACGCCCTGTATATCGGTTTTTATTTCGCTATTGCTAAAACTCTACTGAAATGTTTCAATGTGTGCGCAGAAATATATCGCACAGCCCAGCCGGTGTTGTGTTTTAAAAAAGGAGTTTCATGACAACAGCTCCAGTAGGATGAACAGCCCTTTAACCGTTAAGTGAAGCAGGTAGCTTTGTTAGCTTCGTGATTTGTCGACCGGAAGCAGAAAGGGGTTGTCCAAAACACGGTAACACGCAGGGTGCGTCAGTTAACAATTACGCCAGGGTTTATAAAAATTCACGAGTGAACTTCAAGGACGCTACCATATTGGTATTGTTGACTGTTATCTTGTCCATCTCAGGCTATTGTTTCAATGAACTGAGGTAATTAACATTATAGTTATCTAAGTTTCAAGCAGTTGCGTTAAACACAAATTGCTCAATTGGGAATTTTGCAGCATGTAAATTATTGTCCTGATAATGTAAAATGATGGTAATAGGTTCAGTGGCTTTACGTTTTTGGGCTCCTAAAAAGGTCTGGGAGATTCGAAAAAGTACCACGTGACGAAGCGTTTCCAAGACTTGTCATCAGCACTCTCAAACATGCTACAACAAGATGATCGGTGATGCGCGAAGGCATACAGCACTGGACACGCCACAAGAGTATTGACAAGACGTGGCCACACTTTACGCCCTCTCGGCTACTTGATGCGTACGGTCTATGTGCATCATCGATTGCTTGTTGGTATATGTTCGAAGGAGCTGATGTCACTGCACGCAAGTGCCCAGTCCCGTCGTATATTCGAACCTTGCGCACTTTCTTTAAGGGGTCCGACAGCACTTTAAACAGCAAAGCTTTTTTAACAAATCGTTCCTTGTCCGGAGAACCAAAAAAAAAAAAAAAGTCATCACCTTTAGTTCATGTCCCCAAGAGACCGGGCGAACTATGCAATGCCGAATGCACAGTGGTGATGATGATGATGTTCCCGAACACATACGACGCTACGACATGCGCGCTTCTTTCTTCTCCTGCGCACATGGCCGAAGCCCACTACTATACACTGGCAAAACGGCGGCTGGCGGCCGCAAGCAGGAGAAAGAAAAATCCTGTATGCGTTGATATGCCTGGTGCACAGTGTCTCGCGAAGCTCTGCGAGAGCATGCGTCCTCTCACGGCGCGAGGCTATGCACAAACGCACGCAGCCATGGGTAGCCCGAAGCTAAATCGCACTCGCGAGGAAGAAACCGCGATCCGAAAATCGAAGGCTTGCCGCTACGCGAGAACGAAATCGACGGCGCGGAGCAGATCTGGAATACGTGGTCAAGTTCAACCTCGTCACAGCAATAAGCATGTCACCGATTAGCTTCGCTGTGCATGAGCTTTTCGCGGCTTAGTGCAAGCTTGAAGCCCTCTATTCTTTTTCTTTTCTTTTTTTTCTGGGTAGAGTCAAAGAGGTGCCGATCAGTCGTGAAGGGCTGCTGTGAACATTTGGGCCAAATATTATTGCACTGCACACTCCAGGGAATCCAAGATATTGTTTCGAGCACAGCTGGAAAGCGCCCGCTCTTCTTTCAACAAATGACATCAGTGGAGGCGCCGGCTAATTCGCTTGAAAAAAAAAAAAAGAGCAGTGTTGGCTGATTTCATGAGAACGGGAGATAATCTGCTATGCTTTATTTGTTCGTTTTAAATTAAACAAATGAAGGAAATGGGCGTGTATCTCTTAAAGGACTGAAAAAAAGCAAGTGGCGTAGTCGTAGCCCCGGTGACGTCACTTACTGAAATTAAGAGCAGGCGCTTTCCAGCTGAGTTTAAAACCAAATTGCGAATTGAGTGGTGCGTGCAGTGCATTAATATTTCCCTGACATGTTCACAGGAGCATCCTCCATAGACCTGCGCCGTTCTCTGACTATATTCAAAAGTGTTGTAACTTGTAAGGCCCCTTTTAAATCCCGGAAAAATTGAAACCGATGCACTATTAAAGTACGTTGCCCGTACACTAGTTCGAATGCTTTCAACTTCTCGAATGAATATTTTTCGCTTAAAAGAACAGCCTAAATGTAGGGTAAACAATAAGCCAGAGTTATTTGCCTGAGTTAATTGAAAAAAAAAATGTCAGATGGTCTATACGACAGTAAATACTAATATGATTGCATCGTTGTAACGCGCCTGCGGAACTTTTTTTTTATTACAATCTGAGGCAAATTAACTGAAAGACCCTTTGTAATAAACTTCAGTGACCTTGTTAATATTTCCCCAAACATATGAATAAGAAATTTTTGTTTTTGTTTTCTTGAGGTAAACGCAGAAAGAACTACAAAAATAGAAATTATTCAACTTCAATGGAAGCACTTAGATCAAGCAGTTAGTTCTTTGAGCATGCCCTGTGGGCTTTGATCGAGTTGGACCCGCTTCTGTGATTTTAAATGTAGTGCTTCAGAATAAGGGCATAGAGAGGGAGCATAACCAGAAAGGTGTCTGCTTTTGCTATGTTCTTTTCACCTCTTGTTCGTGCTAGAGATGGTGACATTGCACTCACATATCACATTCAAATGCCTAGGTTCGCACTGTTGAGCTAAACCGACGGGTGTCACACCTAGCGGCTGTTGCAAGCGCACTCCCACTACTGCACAAATTTGTCCGCTTTATAGCTTTGAAAAGTGTAGAGCTTGTCTTGAATCTTAGGTGCTGTACGCGGTTGACGTACAGCATAGTGGCGTACACTCAGTCTTTATATCCTGCCCAATCAGTCAACACAAACCGCATCAGTCGCGTGCCTCAAGGCCCAGCTTCCTCTGCCAAATACTGCGGTACGGCGCGGCCGTTGGCGTAGAAGCGGATTTCAGGAGCAAATTAAACGACAAAATGGTCTTGTTTCAGTATTTTCACTTGTGCTTTATTATTATTATTATTATTATTATTATTATTATTATTATTATTATTATTATTATTATTATTATTATTATTGATGATGATAACCCACACGCAGAATGAGATAGAGGAAATAGCATGTGAAAAAGAGTTATCGAGTGGCACAGTATTGTTCGATGTAATTCTTCAGTGTAGATGGTTGCTTGATGCTCGTTGAGTGGAAGAAACGCTTCGATATTTTCACGTTATTTATTTACATGCATTTGCAGCTTTAAACAAACGTAATTCCAAATGCACCAAACAAATCTCTTCGTATCGGTCGTCGTTGGGTCCCTTCTCGTCCGCTCTCCGAGTCGTTCTTGTCGTTCGTTCTCACGGTCCCGCTTCTACAATCCCTTTGTTAGCTCCCCCCGTCTGTCCCTCTCTCACTAGTTTGAGTGACAGTTGTCGTGCAGTACTTAGAAGCATTGTTAGAAAAGGCAAAGCCCCGGCTAATGGTCGTTCCGTGGTTTTCAAGAAACGCAAAAAAATATATATATGAAGGAAAAGGAAGGGCGCGCACCTGCATTCTCAACAAGTATAGCGCAACGTTGCATTAGAACAACGTTTGCGGTGCAGGGCTACGTTAGTTCGAATGGCCCACACCACAGTACTGCGGCCAAGGAACACATGTTTGGCGTGCTGCCGGCAGGCCTGGACACAGTGGAATGCAAACCACAGTGCACGTACGCGGGCGACTCGCAGAATTATCCTTCGTAAACAGTTCCACTGCCTCTTTTTAAGCTTTGGCGACAACAGCTAGCGTTGTGTTTCTGACACGTTCATGCAGATTATATATATATATATATATATATATATATATATATATATATATATATGTATTGATATATATATATATATATTATAAATATTGTCTTCAGTGCGAATTCTTCTGTTCCTTGTTTCGTTATTTTGCCTTTCTTTTACTCCAGCAAAAAACGTTTGTCATGCAGCCTAAATAACTGTACACTGGAAAAAGTGCTTATGGTTGTGCTTGTGCATATTAGCATGTATGCAATTATTGACTCTTTCTGCACTTTGGTGCTTTATTTGTTTGTGTGCCCTGTTTTTCTCAATTTTTTATGTTGAGATGGGGTAAACTGATCACTCGCAATCCACCACACATCTCCAACCTGGCCGATAATAAATACCATTTAAAGTCTGAAAAGAGGCATGCAGGGACTAGCCAGCCGGAGCGGGAAGAAAATACACAAAGGTACTCTTGGCGCGTCACACAGAATTCTGGCCCGCCGGACTGAAATAATAAAAATAATCCGGATGCACCACACAATGACTCCGGTCAGCCGGAGTGAAAAACAGCAATAATTAGTCCGGAGGCGTCACGTAAAAACTCCGGCGCACTCGGAGTAGCATACAGCAAAATGTAGTCCGGAGGCAGCACACAATAACTCCGGCTAGCGGAGTGAAAAACAGTGAAATTAGTCCGGAGACGCCACGCAATAACTCCGGCGAGCCGGACGTGAAAAATAGCAAAAGTAGTCCGGAGGCACCACGCAATAACTCCGGCCAGCGGAGTAAAAGCTTTACTCGGAGGTCCGGAAGTAGAAGAAAAAAAACTCCCAATAGGGGGGTCGCTAGAGGACAGGCATTTTAATCCCACATGGGAGTATTTTTCTTTACAGTGATGCTGTAGGACGGGATTCATAGCGCAAGACTTTGAAAGAAAGGCTAACGAAGCATACAGAAGAAGCAAGGATGGCGCTAAAGAGTGACGCGAGCGCTCATCTTCCTATGCATTCAAGACTCTGCTCTTGTGAACCACCTTTTTCTGGGGTAAAGATTCTGGGCAGGAGCAAAGGCAAAACTGCGCGGGAACTTCTTCACGACAATCACATTCGTATCGGCGGTCAAGACTGCGCGGTAACGGAAGTGCTAAGCTGGTCTCGAATTTTAGCTTCGAGGTGTGTGTGCGTGTGTGTGTGTGTGTGGTGTGTGTGTGTGTGTGTGTGTGTGTGTGTGTGTGTGCTACTTGCTTGGAGCTGAATAAAATAGTTGTAATTTTAGCGCCTTCTTTCCCTCTTCTGTCGGCCTATATATTAGCCTTTCTTTTCAAATTGTTGCGTTACGAAATAATTTGGTACAATAATGTCTAGCTGATTTTCTTTATTTGCTTCACAAACATTTTGAAGCCGCCTCTCATGACTACCGCGTTGCTTTGAATTGCATACTAGTATGTAGAACCATTGACAGAATTAAACTGGTTTCTCTCATCAGTGCTGCTCTAAGGGCGGCGCTTCTCAGGACCTAATTCAAAGTTCTCTGTCTGTCTGTCTGTCTGTCTGTCTGTCTGTCTGTCTGTCTGTCTGTCTCACCAGCAAGACATTTAGCGCCCAGTTACTAGTCCCTAAAAACTGCGTGCATTTAAAAAGTTGCGCATTCCACGAGATTGAAACCGAATACTCACTCGCATGGTCTTTCATCCGGCGGCGGACTGGTAACTGTGCCGCAAGAAAAACACGGAAGCACATCTAATTAGTTGTTTTTTATCCGGCAGTTTAATCGTGCAAACTTCCATTCAGGCATTGTTTGCTAAAATACCTCACGTTGCATGCCGCGCTAGTATTTCTTTCCCACACCGACACAGACGTTAAGGCGCTTGACCTTTCATAACGGCCAGTCATGAGTGCTATCCTTATCCTGCAAGTTCTAAACGTCTCAGCTTTGGTGGATGTAAATAAAAAGCTATTAAATAGTAACAGATTTGATCAATATGCAGTTGTTAACCTAGCACCTATTGCCCAATGTTCACATTCTCGAGTGCTTCGAATGCATAGACTTATTACTTCAGAAATTTCGACGTTTCTCGTATACGCTTCTTCACATTGTCACCGCAGGTCACATACCCTTTGTTAAACCAAAGTTTCAAAATGAGAAATATCTGCTGCACTTATAGCATCTGTAATCATCCATCTTACGGTTTAGCTGCGCGGTTTTGAAATGCGGTGTAATATGTGAGTTTACACTAGCTGCATGTAGCCTCGATTCAGGCGAACATTTGCACGTATCGGAAGCAACATCTACTTTATTTCTTCCGAATCTTTGTTGTGCACTCCCGGAACTCTTTATGGCATTTGGGAGGGACCTTTGTCCCACAAAAAGCGCACTGGTCGCTCAGTATCTACGGAGTTTACCCAAATGCAGTACGAGGCCCCGCTATCAATTGGCGGCAGCAAGGGCAGCGTTGCTGTGGTGACACTATGCAAAAACACAAATATTCCGCGCATTCACGAACGTTATGGACTAACATGATGTGAAATCAGTTCTAATTCTCCCACTGCAGCATGCGCGATAATGAAATACCCGTTATGGCACACAAGACCCTTTATCTTAGCTTTTATTTATTGTTTTCTAGAACGCGTCGCGCTATAATTTTGTGTGAAGAATGTTGTGCCTCGCCAAAAACGCGCGTGTTTGTCAAGACCTGGAGAAACCGCGCTTCGTCCATGTAACACAAAATGCGGGCAACAAGATAGGCAATAATTACTCTGGTATGGCAACGACCGCTTCCCAAGGCATGCGGGCTGTTTTTTTTACAAAGTAGGAAGCCGGATATTGTTATGAATGAAGCCGAAGTTCACTGCTTACTCGTTTCATCTCTGTAGGATCGAAGCAATTGCATTTCATATAAATAATAATGATAATTGACGGCCCTTTACGTGACAAAACCACGACATGGTTATGAGGCGCGCCCCGCAGCGGAAGGCTACGGAGTAATTTGGGCCACATGGCGTTGTTCAATGTGCACCTAAGTCAATGCACACGGCTGTTCTTTCCGTTTTGACACCCATTAAATGCTGCCGTCGTGGCCGGAATTTGATACTGCGACCACGGCACTTGTAAGCCAACGCCCTAGCCGCTATAGGCTACCTGAGGCTTCCTGAGGTCGTTGCCATGTTGGAATTATAATTGCTTGAGGATATGCCGTGATTGATTTTTTGTGCACGTACATAACGTGTGCCTCAAAAACGCGACGCGGTAACTGTTGGCCAATTCCGATACTTTGTCCACCTCCGGTGATCATGCCTCTCAAAAAGTTCTTTATCGTTTTTACACCCTAAACTGTACGTACAACGTATGCCAGGCGTTCCAGCCATCACATGGACCATGGGATGGTGACTGCTTAGGTTTAGGTAGCGTTTAAGTCTATTTATTCCAGAACCGTCGATACACTTTACGTGGCAATATGGTGTTAAGCCGTTTCAGTACGAGGATGCAGATTTGACTTCAATGCTTGGCGGCTGAGTTTCAATGGGCACTTGAACATATGTATGCTCATTAAAAAGAGCACCTTGAACTTCAATAAGCTGCAGGTGGATCTAACTAACCAGGAGTCTGCCACTGTTTCGCGTGTTTTTATGGCACCATCGTTTCACAACGTTAAACCAGAGAATTCAATGTTGGTGAAGTCCGGTGGCTTACTGAAGTGCCATGGCAGATCTTTTAAAATTTTCAGCTAATACGATGCATTAACTGCGGGACACGAAACGAATGCGGTGGCATTAGAAACACGTCTCAGTTATGCATCAGTGGTTTTGACGTTCCCGCGGACCGTCGAATAGAAATAATTTATTCCAGTTACCGATATTTATTGCGCCGTATAGACATCTCGCTACCTGCAACGCACCTAAAACTGCATTTAGCCGCCCCTCGTTCAGGAAAATAACCAAGTGCAGAGAAATTAGGTGTAAGTTCGAAACCATTTCTTAAGTAAAGAGCCATCGTTAACTTCAAGAATATCGCTATCCTTGTTTTCAACGTGGACGCACAGAACGCGCAGAATGCACAGAACGCATGGAATGCACAAAACGCACAGAATTTTCAACAGAAAGCGCAAAATGCATCTCCAAGATGTTGAATTGCTGACAACATATATTTTTGTCGGCCAACACGTAGACAAGAGAAAGTGTATGATGGAAGTTCAAAAGTGTCCGAACAATGCAAGTAAACAGTCATTCGTACCTTGCTGCTGCACTTTGACGGAGTGTATGGCCATCGCCCCGTTGGTGCTGCCCCCTGTGGTGACCCACACTGCAAGCTGACAGTTGGAGCCTGGTTTCAGGGCCACGGTTAGCTCACTCCACTCGGTGACTTCGTCAAGCTCTGCGGAGTACAGCGTCTGGGTCTTTTTAGTCGTGTCGTCGGAGTGGCAGGAGACCGACATGTTTGCCTCGGCGATATCTGTCCAGGTGCAACGAAAGGAGCACATTTGTAGAATAGTAACGCTGGGCGACATTGTAAACCAACCATGCAGGAGGAAGACGAGGAGTATATAAAACAAAAGCGCTTCACAAGTCCACCGTTACGGGCTGCTACTAACTCGCCCAAACCAGAACCCTGCTGCGATGCCACCTTGCGTACGAATATGTGACTAGACCCTTCCTTAGCCTTACTGTACGTGATAAGGACGCACAAAAGTGTTTCATGCTGTAAGTAATCTTTTGGAGCAACAAGGTAGAGAAACAAGGCGTGACTGTAAATCGTCTTGGCATGGAGCGTAACCAGGGTTGCGGTCAATTGGCTACCTCGCGTTGGAGATGGGAGGAAAGCGAGGCTAAGTTTCAGAGAATGCGAGACAAACCTGATATCATGGAGGGAGCTCAAGAGGCATAGGGCCTGTTCAAAAGGCATATAAACGTGATCTTTCGTGTACCTGTTGACGTCGTGATAATATGGTGCAGCTTTCTAGCAGACTAGTTATAGTTCATAATGAACAAGCGTACATGTGTTAACAGGACAGGGCGCAGACTGACAACTGTTTATTTCTTGAGGTAGCATATGGACATACGAATCGCATGGTTCCCCTCTGTGCAAGAGACAAAAAGTAATGTTCACCACTGTTACGCGAATGCTAAAACGCATTCCTGCCGCACGCACCACCCCAATGCGAAAACAATAGACTCATTTTGCAGTACTGCCACAAGGTCCCGAAAGATCAGATGAAAAATTTAGTGTTTGTTATAGAAGCAGTATGAAACAGAACGTAAATAAAAAGGAAGGACGCACTACCAACATCAATTGACGCCAACACTGATAACAGCAAATGATGTCGGGAAGGAAAATCAATAGTTCATTTTTCATTATTATAGGACTGTACGAAAAAAAAAATGAAACTAGGCGGGACATTTTAAAAATAGAGAATACTCTTTGTAACAACCCTACAAAACAAGCACGGAAAAAAAGAATAAACAATGCTACTAACGATTATCACCACCAGCCTGTCTACCTCTCCAAAAGGCCTCTCCAAAAGATCTCCAATTACTCGGTCCTGCAGTTAGCTGCGGGCATGTTATCCCCGCAAGCTTCTTTATCTCACCTGCCGACTAAAGTCACTGCCGCCTTAGGCTACACTTGCCTTCTCTAGCGATCCACTCTGTTACCCTTAATGACCAGCGGTTGCCTTGCTTTCACATTCCACGCCCTGCCCAGATTGTCTTGCTTTTACATTACGTCCCTTGCCCAGGCCCATTTTCTAGATTTCGAGTAGGATGTCCTTAACACGCGCTGGTTCCCTGATCCACTTGTCTTTTTTCTTGTCCTTCAAGGTTGCACCAATCATTTCCTACACCACTGCTCGCTGGGTTGCCCAAAATTTAAGTTGAACCTATTCAGTGAGCCTGCACGTTTCTGCCCCGTAAGCAAGTACGGATGAGATGCAGCTGTTTATATGCTTTCCTCTTGAGCGACAATGGTACGCTGCCATTCATTACCTCACAATGCCTGCCGAATGAACTTCCACTACATTCTTATTGTTCTAATTATCTCAGCCAAATGGTTCGGATCAGGGGTCACAACGTTGAATAATGCAAAACGAACAGACTATAAGAAGATGAAAACGAGTGTAATCGAATCTAAGAACATAAACCATTACTAATGACAATCAAGGAACGCAATCTGATGGTCCAAAAGTAAATTCGAAGGAGCGTGCTTAGGCATTTTTCATTGTACTGTCTAATGAGAATGAGCTTCAATAACTTTCCCGTGAGCCCCTTCTAGTCAATGTGCAATGACCACAACACTGCCGAACTGGGCTAGGCAGCCGCATCTCCAACAATAGCCACACTATATTCTCGCATGCTTTGAAGGGAACCTCGACACTTTTGAATCCCCGGCTTTTATTAATGTGTCGCCTAGGCAGAAGGATGGGCAGACACATGCTGCAAAAACGACAGCGATAGTAGCCCGCAGTGCGAAGTTATTAGGCCGACCGCGTTGAAAATACAAGCAAAAAAATGGCGACCCTCAAGTCGAGTTTGGCGGGTAGGGTGACTGAATTTCACTTGCCGCGTCCAACAAAACGCGCAGCCATTGGAATTCGCTCGAAGCGCCTAGGGGGGGGCAGTTTGCACAACATGATTCTCTGTTCTTTCCACTGTAGTAATGACGCGGTTGCCACAGAAACAAACAACGTGGAGTCTGAACTTGCCGTGCTGTAAGTTATCAGCTTCTCTGATGGTCTGACGTTCAATGAAAAATCGCGCAAGAGGGATACAGCGCCAAGTATTACTGTGTTTTCCGATGTAATGCCGCGACCACTTCTGATTTTACTTTTGTCGAACCACAGCCTTGCGCGGTATGTGGTCACTTCCACCTCAAATGGGTGTAGTGAGCGCCAACTACGCCTTGCTGCGGTCAGCAGCGATGTGGTGACGTCACTGCGCAATTAAAATATTAAATAAGTTGATGTATGTGGTTCGACTTGCGCCAAAGCTATAACCAGCCATCTGACTTCGCGACGAGCAGATAAAAGCAGTTACAAAAAAGTGTTAGAGGGCCGCCCCTTTAACGCACCCCTGCCTTCTCTGCGTACGCACTACGGCATGATAGCCATATACCGCAAAGAAGGGAGTCCCGCATTTATACAGCTCAAAAAGTTAGGTCGTACAAAATATATCTCTACAAGAGATAAGGATGACAAAAGATGCCTGTTTTATGGATCTATGGCTTTGGAAAACCACGTGTTGACAACAGTTTGGACAACCTTAAGGCGCGATTTTTTTGTTTGCTTTGTGCGTGTGGGAGGCTGTTGAGCAATATTCAAAGATGCCTTATTCAGACATTGTTAATTACAGTTTCGTTTGATTTTTTGTTTCAGCATAGTAAAGCTGCCTGGCTTGCCAATAATGTAAAATTTCTATTCGCGTGCTACAGCCTTGTCTTGTTCTGCCTTTGTTTATCGCATGACGCCAAATCGCACCGAAATATTAGATTGCCCCGCGTGGTAACAGTGTGATTACTTAGAGGTAGATAGATAGATAAACTTTATTCGGGTCCTGAAGGAATTCGCCCTCGTTTTGAAAGGGGAGGATTGCGGGCCGCTTCCACGTAGGGACGGGGAGGCCTAGCCTCACTGCCGCGTCGTGGGCCTTCTGGACAGCCTTGATTTGTGGAAGTAGGTCAGGACTCTTGATGAAGGAATAGAATTCTTCTTCAGAGAAGTCATTATGTCGTTCCTGTAAAGAGGGCCACCTCCAGAGCATGTGTCTAAAGTCACTGCGCTCATTACAGTCTGGACAAAGTGGCGACCTGTCGGTGTAGTGACTGTAACTCGAAAGGCTGGGATATGTCCTCGTCTGAAGCATCCGAACAGAAACTGCCTGTGGTCAAGACAACTTTTCATGTGGGAGTGGGTTCTTAAGTCGCCAATTCAGAGCGTTCTACAGCGGTTCAATTTGCAGAGATAGACATGCTTGAAGCCACGCGAAATTAGGATCTACGACACTAGAGTCATTGTGAGTGTGACACCTTCGCCACTTGCCCATGCCGTGGGGCGAAGAGCGCGTTGCTTCGCTCGCAGCTTGTCCCGGCACGGAGAGCGCCGCCGAAAGAGCCGCCTCCTGATTGGTTCCCACAGATCGCAGCGCACTCTGGAGAAGCGTCTCGCGTCAAGGTCCGTACTGTACTGACATTGCCTGCCGTCCGCGCGCACCGTATGATGCGCACCCCTATCTTCCGCATCATTGTTTCCGAAGGTGTAAACGACGTTCACTTTGAAATTTTAGCGGAGTTCGCTGTTGCGTGGATGTGTTTCTTGGCAGACATGATCCTGAACGCGCACTGTTGTCAGTTCTAAATGTCCAGACTTGGTAAGGGGCCCTTTAAAGGCTTCTGAATGCAGGTGCTGCATGTAAACGGCGGCGCTTAGCTTACGTCTTTTCGTTACAGTTTTGTATTGAAAATATTGGAGATAGAAATGAAGGCGAAACAGCCTTGGCCTTACCGGGACCATGTCTGAAGTACTGGAGAACAATCATCGTCTGGTCGTCAACTATGTCGAAAAAGGGACTGAGTAGACCGACCGTTTTCACGGGGTCCGACTCTGAGACGTCTTGCGACGACAGGTCCAAGTATGCGAATGACGAGAACGCACCTGTTCAAATACATAATTAATTATAATAAATTACGACTTTTTCGTCTACCAAAATGACAATATGACTACTAGGCACTTTGCAAAGACTATGGCTTGGTGCGATCTGACTAAACGTGACGTACACCAAAATCTATGTACATGGTTGCCATTTATTTGTTCATTTTATTGACCTATTGACGAATGGCCATCAGCACCAGGATTCGAGTACACATTATTGCGCGCAGGAGTCGCATGTAAGTCCGAGGCAGCAATACTACTATTAGACGTTGAATTGAACGTGAAATATACCGCACAATTCTAATGTCAATTTGTACGCATACATGTACCTATCCACGTCCTTGCAGCTGGCAAAGCTGTTTATTTGCGATTCTTCGGATGTTACAAATTTAACTTTCAAGTTTGTTTTCCAAGCCGTGAATACAAACTCTGTGCAAACACTCTTGTGACTCCTGAGCCAAAGGCTAGTACTGAAGTCATTTACAAACAGGTAATTGAACGTTAGCCAGCCACTGAAACATTCATACCGAATCAGCAACAAAAAAAATTAGATAGCATGCACTCAATGATGAAACTAAACCGTTACTACACTCCGAGGTACAGTAACATCACTACATAACCACATGTGCTTTTGAACTAACGCGTGCTAAAGTAATAAGGAAGAAAAAGAGCGCCCCGCCATGGTGGTCTAGTGGCTAAGGTACTCGGCTGCTGATCCGAGGGTCGCGGGATCGAATCCCGGCCGCGGCGGCTGCATTTCGATGGAGGCGAAATGTTGAGGCCCGTGTGCTGTGCGATGTCAGTGCACGTTAAAGAACCCAGGTGGTCGAAATTTCCGGAGCCCTCCACTACGGCGTCTCTCATAATCAGAACTGGTTTTGGGACGTAAAAACCCAGAAAACAACAACAACAGGAAGAAAAAGAGCGCATGTGTGCACATGCACCAACTGCAAGTCACGTACGTGGGACAAATATTTTACCCAAGCAAGAAATAAATTTGTGTTACACAATATTTTTTAACCAGTCTGAAACGTTTTTTGCTGATCGAGCCTCGCTAAGCAAAACGTTTTCTTGGGCTAGTTGGTTCATGACTTCTTCAAAAAATTGTAGCGCGAGGGAACACAGGGACAGACAAAGAGCACAGGACGGGCGCTAGCCCAGTGTAGGAGAAATATGGCTTAGCAAAACGTTCTCTTGGGCTAGTTGGTTCACAACTTCTTGAAAAAATTGTAGCACAAAGGAGCACACGGACAGACAAAGAGCGCTACAGATTTTCGGGTAACGTAGCGTACGTGCCTTGAGGAATGGGCACACTCGGCTGCCGCTCAGGTTCTTCAAGACGACCAGCACCAACGAGCCAGCGGACATCTTGTCTGAACTTGTTCACGTATCCACAGATTCCCTCGACGAACTCGCAGTTGGCGGAGGGTAGGCAAGGCTCCGGCCTCACAGCCACGTCGTCGATGCTCACTACTGACCGCTTCTTGGCTGGCAAGGCGGCTCGAAATGTCACCTGGTCGTAGGAAAGAAGAGGCACAAGTTAGCTGTTTTCCGTCAAACGAAGCACGAGCATCGGTGCATTCACAGGTGTACGACTAAGACTCGAGTTCTCGAACATCGAGGAAGGAAGGAAACTGACAACCGAAGCTGAAACAAATGACAAGGGTAGCTGTGCGGGCTTGTTGGTATCGCGTCTCTTATTTGATCGTACCGAAACGTGAAGGGCGCATCTTGTGTGCCGTGTCCTTTCAAGGGCTCCTTTTCTGCTGTACGTGTCGTTCAACTTAACGCTGGATGTACAAGCTGGAATAAACGGCCGGTTTAGCCCTTCGGCGAACAATGTGGAGCTTGGCGACGCATTCTGAAGGCGACGTTCGAAGCGGCAGGTACATAACCACGGAGGAACACTTGCTGCCACCAACATCTGAAGCAAGCTCGCCCCTAAAAATAAAGGGGTAAGTTCCTAGGGTTCCTCAGATTTCCCGGAATGGTGATTATGTGGTGTGTTTGCTATACGATAATGTGTTTGTGCTGTGCCGCACAACTGCACATTTGGATTTTGTGAAGTACAGACAACACGCCTAGCTTTCGAGTTACTGAACTTTATTTCCATACGATGCCGTGATAAGATTTATGGCTATGTTGCTATGTTTGTTTCAAAATATATATTATAGCCATACTTTTATTCTGTCTTCTTGAACATGCGCTCCCGCCAGCTGAAATTCTTCCACTGTGTTAGTGGGCTGAAGTCATGTGCGCAAGAGAAGAAAGGAGCGTTGCATATAAGAACTGCACGAGATGAGAGAGGCACAAATTATGAGAGCCTGAAATGCTTCGCATTTAAACGTAGTTGAGGTTCGGGCTCCCGTGCTGGAAGCACGTTTCGTAGTCTCGCTCTTTCGTGCGCTCTACAAACTCTTCCGCTGTCACGGCGGATCCTAGCGCTGAGTGAAAAGTAATGATGCCGCATCGCAAGCTTACCTCAGAGTACCACAGTAACAATCATCACCATCATAATCACTTTTCGGCTGCGTTCATTGCACGGCAAACACTTCACTCATATGTCCCCAATTACCGTGGTGCTAGGCTAAATGTTGCAGCGTTGTTTTCATGTTATTAGTTGCGCCAACACCAAGTGACACAGCTGTTTCTTGCGATGAACTCGCAGTTCACTTCCTCACACGACCGTTAACGAACATTAATGATAAGTAACTAGCCACCTAAAAATGAAGAACATATTAAGGGTTGTATATGATACATGTGATATCAGAGCATAGGCCTCTTTTACTAAAGAGACACTTGATCACGAGGATAATCGATGAAAATTATGAGCACGCACACGGTTCACATTGCAGTTGCGTGCGCCCGTACACTTCGACATATGGGGGTGCAAGCCACGAAGCACTAGAGCTATAAATAAATAAATAACTAAATAAATAAATAAATAAATAAATAAATAAATAAATAAATAAATAAATAAATAAATAAATAAACCGCATATGAATCATACCTGGAAGGCAAACCTTCCAAGTTTAGCCTCAAGCAGGAAAATAGCCAGACTACATTTTTTTATCAACTGTATAATGGTATGCTAAACATTGATCCCGGGCTCTACCTGCGGCCTCCAGGCAGAGTGTCACCCTGACCCTCCCACCCGCCCGTTGTTAGACCTATTGTGTCTAGAGTTGATGTTTACAAGCATTCTCTGCTGGGTCAAAACCATTGAAGAATGGAATAAACTAAGCCCTGAAATGTTTGAAGGTGTGAATTCGCTCGCGAGTTTCGAACTAAAGCTTCAGTCACTCGGTGTCTAATTTTGAGGTTTTTATTGTTATGTATATTTGCACATCATTCCTATGCTGCTGTTTCGTATTTTCTTATGCCCTGTTTATATATTTGTTTTTGAATTCGTATTGTGCTGTTTGTACTATGCTGTTTGCATATATTCTTCCAGTGTCGAAAACTTTCCCACCCTGTAACAGCCCGAAAGGGCTCACAGTATTGAAAATAAATAAATAAATAAATAAATAAATAAATAAATAAATAAATAAATAAATAAATAAATACCAGCATTGTGGACTACGAGGAATGGTTCCACGAGAGACACGATATTTAGGCTAAATTATGTCATAAGCATTCCTTCCTCGTGTGAGAACGATACTCTTACTATTTCGACACTCACCTGAAAAGGTTTGCTCTTCACGAGCTGCACTCGCGCTAGCATCCAGTCCGACGTAGGACGTTTCTTCCAAATCACTTCAGTTTTGTTGTCCACCGGTATTTCGGCCTGTGCGCAAGAGATGCAACGTTGTTAATGATTTTCTGTGGTGTTTATTGAAATATTGGCAGGCAATTTCAATAAAGCTAGCGAGATCGTGATAAGCACTGAGGCTGAAGGCTGCCCTCTTAATGACCGACACAAGCCACCGAAGGAAAGTGTACGATTGCTGCTACGCTACATTTAAGGCAGTTGTTACGGAATGATGCAATTTTGACCGATACATATATCTCTTTCCTTTTATACATGTACTAAATGGAGCTCCACCAGTTACCTCGTCCTCTATTGCGGTTTGTATACTTTGGAAATCAAACTTGCATGTATGGTGTATTTCATTCTGTGATCATTGCGTACTTTGCAACTGCGCTAGTATATGAATGTATTACCAACAAAAAGTCCAATAAACAAAGAAAAATACGTTCATCCCAGCAAACCTAATGTGCCTAACAATAAAATTGGGAGCTGTATAAGAAATCATGAATGCAAATGAAAATGGTATTGAGCTTCAAACGCTCCGAGAGGCAACTGCACGTTTTCATCGGTTCGCAGTAGCAGCCACTTTCTACTTGACATTATGAGCTAGGGGTATTGCATAATGATTAGGAAAACGTCTATAGTACAATGTTGTACACGTTATGTGGAGCGCTTAGCGATCAATCAGCTGAAATTGACTGGCTGCCTGATGGCTGAGTCTCAGTTACCTCACAAAATGGAGACTTGCGGCGTGCGATTGCTTACGGTGATGTTAACGGTGAACTATTGCAAAAATTCCTCAGAGCTCTAGCCTAAATCACAGTGCCTCTAGAAATAATAAAAGAGTATGTGTGACTTTAACATTGCTTGTAAACGAGTTTTTCCGTATCTCGTGAATTGTAACGCCTTTTCCTTCGTCAACACACTTGTACATCATTGAAACTTGCATATGTACAAAACCTATCGTTCCATGATTAATAATGTGCGTGGCTAACCTATGCTTCCTATGTTGCCCCATGCTCTGTAGGCTATTGGTCCGAACATCTTGCACGCATTCTCTGTAATTGCATCTCAATAAACGAATTTTAATTTCATTTCATTCGCATAAAATACCATGTATGATTCCGTTAGCGACGCGTGCTCATGCGAAAGGTATATAAAACAGTTTTATATTACACTAACCCGTAGCTCGGCGCCTCGAGGTCCCATCACTGTGTACCAGAACTCGAGACATTGGGGCTCCCTTTTACCTTGCAACTTCGGACTCGTCACAATGGCGACAATCACGGACTGCCCTTCTTTGTTGGCGGCCATCAGGACTTGAGCTGGAATGTACACAGGCATGTCTAGAATACCATCTTCCTGGCAGAAGAGGCAAGAAACACGACAGTGCGCCATATTTATTTATTTATTTATTTATTTATTTATTTATTTATTTATTTATACTGCGTGTCAGCATGACAGCCCATGCAAGATTGGTGATAGCATACTCTACAGACAAATTAACAAAAGAAGAGAAAATGGTCAATGAAAAGGACACACCTAGTTTAGAATCTTACTGGCAGATTTTACTTGGAGAAATTTAATTTTGTTCACTAAAGCATCCGGGTGGTTCGGGTGCTCCAGGATGATTTTTTTTCTGCCAAGGAACGCGACGCGTGGGCAGACGTCAGATTTTCTGCGACATGAGCTGCCAACGCTATCGCGTTAAAAAACGTTAAAATGCACTGAAGTACCGTGCCCATGGTGTCTTATCTTGCTGTCGGTACGCGATCCGTCACTCGAATACATAGATGAAACAATATACAATGTCGCTAATGTCTCGTTACTTCCACTGAACACGAATGCTTGGCATGTCTGGGTGTGACGACCATATCGTCGTCTAGACAACTCCGTCGTCCATGTCAAAAGACATCACAGCATGGTGTGATCATATGAAGCCACACAGTGCCGTCATCAACTGGTAACGTTGCTTTTGCACCGTGCGCCGAAGGCTACGCCTGCTTTTATTGTTATTTTATTATTATTTGTTTTTGTTTTTTTGTTCGAGGGGGCGTATAATGTTTCCTCACTGATGAATGGAACAATGATGTGAGCTGCTACTCGAAGTGCGTTGGAGGACTAGTGTCCCAAAAACCGTACGCACACTTATGGAGCTGGGGTTCGAAGCGTAATGACTTCGTGAGAGTGCTTCAATGATAGCTATTCTTAACTGAGTTCGAATCTGCTGTGAGCAAACGAAAAACAATAATGTGGAGAAGAAATCTTATTGAGCAGAGCGATACATCTCGTCATGCTTAATAGGGTCAATTCAGGTGCAAGAATGACTTGTGCTTTCATTGCCTTTTTTTAACTCTAACATTTTTCCTATTGGCAGGCTACGCATATAAGATTTTATATAATCGACAAGAGGAAAGATTTCACACGCAAAGGTTTGGTTACATCTATCGCTATAATGAATACTTGTTTTGATGTCTTTATTACGGCCCTGGCGTATTGCACTCGCCCATAATTAAGAATGCTGTTGGCGCTCCCGTCCTGGAGGCTTTTGCCAGAAACTTTGCAAAACTCTAGAGAAGTCTGCGAAATACCAAAGTTATCAACTGGTGACGCCTTCACATGTAATTGCATAGCGCCATTGTTCACGTCTCTTTAAGTAATAAAAGAAGAAAAAAATTGTAAACTCACCCCTAATGATCCCTTCGGCGTTGTCTTGCAAGACCGTAACACCTACCAAATTCTTTAACAGCGAAGCTGTTTAATATTCTCGTTCTTTCGTCCGTATCACGCATGTGTGCTCGAAATGAACTTGCCTAGCAACCAAGCCATGCTACATCTACCAGCATAACTTTGTGTGGCCTCGACATCATGCTACATCACGTAACATGACGTCGCAACGACACTTGACTAGATAAAATAACGTGATCAGGACCGGCCAAGTGGCCATCAGCTTCGTTAAGCCTTGTGCCACTGTGGCTGGTGAGTTTCTGTGGCTGCTTCGGCCGGCGAAGGCCTCAGTGGGTCGCGCGTGCTCTTGATCAGAACAGCTCACGAAGGTTGTTGCTGGTTGCGTGTGCGTACCGTAAGTAGGGTGGTACGGCACCTCTGGAGGTTCGAGAGCTGGGGCGCCGGAAGCTGCTTGCCAGTGAGTGACGATGCTTCCGTATTGCGGCATCACAAGCTGTCGCCTTCGAAACTGAGCTCTCTGGAGAGGGCAAGCGGGATCATCGGAGCCTGTCCCAAGCAAGCACCACCGAAGTAGCCAGGCGCCTAGCCGGGGGAAGATGTGCCGAATGTACTGTACATTCCGGTTGGCGTCCGGCTGTAGGTTTCGAACCAACTACCTCCCGCAGCCAAGCCGGGCTTCCTAGCCGCTAGACTCCGGTTACACGAGAACTTGTTTCGGCACAGAGAAAGGCGGTTTAAGGAAAGACGAGATCGAGAATATTTCAGGGTGATGCGATCGCTAGACAAGTTCTTCGTGAGAAAAGAATGAACATGTACAAATTTGGTCACGTGAATCGTATACTTTCGCCGTTGACATTTATTCTCAGCACTGCTCATTCACAAACGCACCTCTTCGCCGTCTTCAATGTTGCCTAATTTAGGATTGTCGCCGATCTGTTTTCAATATAATGTCGCCGCTCTCATGGTAGCATGAACATTGCGATCTCGCTGCCAATCATGTCATGGTCATCGCTATGCCATCGTTCGTCAACAAGAACAACAGCAGCCTATAATTGCCCCATTTCGGTAACCTTTTTAATAAAGCACTGCCACTTTTGCTACTTGAATTCTAACAGGAAAAACGGACTTCGTTAAATAGACGTTAAAAATCTGTGCTAACATAGGAGCCACAACATCACACACTGCTTTCACGGGGCGTATTTGAATTACATCGATATCACAGCTAGTACTACTTTTGATACCTTTATTTCATTGTTGACAAGACTGTGTGGGTGGTGATATGAGACAAGTGCAATGACTGGGCATTCCGAGTTTCAGCACACTCGCAAGCATCATCCGCAGCTTCGCTAGTTCTTATATGAGAGAAAGAAAATTGTTTAATGCGTCAGCCAATTCTGACCCATCTTTACCGTTTGTATTGAGGTCTGAAACAGGAGCTGTAATGTGACCACGATGAAGCAGACTGCTTAGTTTATCCCGTAGTACGTCAAAGCGAATGCCTGGAACTTCAAGATAGATTGATAGCAGGTTCTCGCGCACCGCAAACATTTTGCAAGTTTCTTGTAAGCGTACCAAGAAGTAGGAAATGGAAGTGAGGGTGAAGGGGAGGAAAAGGAGGAGGGAAGCGCCCCCAGCTACGCTATAGGCTCAGTCCTCGCGTCGCTAGTACATAGCTGCCCGAATTTTTTATTTGGGCATGACAAGCGTTACTCATTGCTCTTGGCCTCTATTGCACATTACCGTTTAACAGTCTTTATTTGTAGGCTTTGTTAGTACGAAAAAAGGCAAGAAGGAAGTTTGCATACCAGAGTTGACAGGCCCGGAGCGTACGTAATGATCGCGATCATCAAGTGTAGATGGCCTTGCACCACGCTTCCAGCCACCGGTGGATGTCCAGCCACACTCGTCGAATTCAAAATCGCAGTAACCTGGGTCAAAGCGAACAACAGATTTGTCGATAAATACGACCACCAAGGATTTGCCAAATTTCACTACGGCATACGACAAATGTCTACTCTGTGAATGATTTTGTCCCGCAGCGTGTACGCCTCTTGTTAAAGGGCCCCTAAACCACCCCCGACATTTTAAATGCGAAGCATTTCTTAGCGAACTTCGGCGAGTTTGAGCGTATCTATCTATCTATCTATCTATCTATCTATCTATCTATCTATCTATCTATCTATCTATCTATCTATCTATCTATCTATCTATCTATCTATCTATCTATCTAGCCGCCTACGATTTTGTGCTGTCCTGGCCGTTTCGCTAATCGGATGTTCATGAAAATTGGTATGCCACAACATGACTGCCTGACGAACATAAATGGGAGGTCATAACATGAAAATCATGATATGCATGTCATGAGTGGCATGATTTACATGCCACGGTCTTACTGCTCTCCTAGCCGTTTCACTAATGGGATGTATGCGAAAATTGGTATGGCACAACATGACTGCCTGACGAACATAAATGGCAGGTCATAACATGAAAATCATGACATGCGTGTCATGAGCGGCATGATTTACACGTCACAGTCTTGGTGCTCTACTGGTCATCTCGTTAATGGGATGTATACAAAAATTGGTATGCCACAATATGACTGCATGGCGAACATAAATGACAGGTCGTAACATGAAAATCATGACATGCATGTCATGAATGACATGATTTACATGTGACGGTCTTGGTGCTCTCCTGGCCGTTTCGTTAATGGGATGTACACGAAAATTGGTATGCCACGACATGACTGCATGGCGAACATGGCTGAGAGGTCACAACATGAAAATCATGACATGGATGTCATGAGCGACATGATTTACATGCCACGGTCTTGGTGCTCCCTTGGCCGTTTCCTTAGTGGGATGTGCAGGAAAATTGGTATGCAACAATATGACTGCATTACGAACATAAATGACAGGTCATAACATGAAAAGCATAACATGCATGTCATGGGCAGCATGATTTACATGCCAGGCGTTTCGTTAACGGGATGTATACCAAAATTGCTATGGCACAACACGACAGCATGACGAACGTAAATGACAGGTCATAACATTAGAATCATGACACGCGTGTCATGACCGGCATGATTTAGATGCCATGGTCCTGGCGATATTTAATGGGATGTATGGGCGCCGTCTACTGACCAGAGGGCGCTGCGTAGCTCTTGTCGGACGGCTCAGTTGCGCACGGTGGAAACCGAGGCGACAGCGACGCGCGTTTCATCGCTGCTTTCCAGGCGTGCTGCGAACCACACGAACGCTCGCGGCGTCGCCCTTTGGAACAGTTTGCCGCAGGTTTGGAGCGCGCGTCTCAAAGGAAATAAAACGAAAGAAGATGGGACATGAGCGGCATGGTTTACATGCCACACTTTTGGTGCTCTTGTGGCCGTTTCGTTAACTTCATATGCACCAAACTCGGTATAGCGAGACAATGCAAATCCATTTTACGTTCCTGATGCGTGCTTCGCATTTCCTTGATTCCCACTGCACGTGGGACCTGCCAATTTTTTCTTTTTTTAAAATCTTATTTGAGCAACTGCAACGTGACGATAGGTGCACTGTGCGAAAATTTGCTAAGCCTCCCACGAAGTGATACTTCAGGCGTATCTCTTTCAGAAGGGCGTGGTAATAGGTCGCCTACGAAGGCGTACGTCTACGCCTTCGTAGCCGCACTCTCTCCCCTTCCTGTACCCTTAAGAGCAAGGTGCTCTGCAACACCTTTTCACTCTGATGAAGGACGGTCCACCGGCCGCCCCGTCAGTAAACTTATATTGTTTTTGTTAATCGTGTGAATCTTTTTTTGTTTTGAAAATAGTTATTCGGGCTCAGGTAAACTTTCTTTCCGAACTATATATATATATATATATATATATATATATATATATATATATATATATATATATATATATATATATATATATATATATATATATATATATATATATATATATCAAAAAAGTTCTTCCTGGCTATCGGGATAATATCTATCACAAAGCCACAGTGACAAGCATAGGATTCATTCTGACGTTTCGGCTGGAGGCCAGCCTTTTTCAAAAAATCTTTGAAAAAGGCTGGCCTCCAGCCGAAACGTCAGAATAAATCCTATGTTTGTCACTGTGACTTTCTGATAATATATATATATATATATATATATATATATATATATATATATATATATATATATATATATATATATATATATATATATATATATATATATATATATAATGTCTTAATGTCTGGATTGCTTTAAGTTCGCACCATGTGTTTGATATTTTAAATGCAGCAACATTTCAAGCTCTTATAAATTGTTTAGTGTATCAAAATATTGTCATCATCATTACTTCAGGTCCCAAAGAGTGCGCATGCCACCACTTCTTTGCAATGCCCAACGTGCGGCGTTTTAACTCGCGCTTCTCTTACACACCAGCCCACTAATGCACTGCAAAACTGCGGCTTGGGGGCGCAAGTGCTCAAGTAGAAAAAAAAGAAGGCAAAGACAATGTCAGAAGCGTTCGTCGGGCCTCGCAGCGCTTTGCGAAGCGTTTCCCGAAGACTTGGACCTCGATGAAATGCGGGTGTGCCGGAGCCTGGCCAACATCAGCATCAGCTTCGCAAGCCTTGCGCCACTTGTACAAGCTTCACTAATTTTTATTAATAATTGTTTCTCTTTGTGTGTTTTGCTATGCACAGTCGTCAATTCGAAAAATACAAATTATATTAGCAGAGGCATGTACTTATTTTTTCTACGCAAAGTAGTTCACGGAAGTCTGTGACTCATGCACTGTTGGACTGCATAGTGTCGACTCTTTTCGTGTTCTACCCTGTTCTACTTTGTGAAAATTGTGGTTTTTAACGTCTTTTTCATTGCTTAGCGAGATCGACAGCCCGTTCCGTACCGAAGGCACTAACCTAGCAGGACTACAAACACACTTAACAAAACATAAACATGAATGTCGGAAAAATGGCAAATTGGAAAATCACCAATGTATGGCTAACACGTGCTAAGGTGCACACTGCCCACATTATTGAATGCAGTTAGGAGTCAACAGAGCTATAACAGCTTATAAATTTTATTGAAAGAATTAGGCCTAATCTTTGTAGTTGCATCGTTACCATATAATCATTAACACTTCTTTTGTACTTCTTTCCATTTATGTATTGCGTTTTCTATATCTTCGTTTTTGCTCCTTGTCAGTATTATTTTGTTTGTAAACGTTTAATGCATGGCTTAAAAAGTACTATTGCTGTGCTACATGAGCAAACCCACTGCATTATCCATGCTCATTTATGTTATTTTATTTCATTATTTTTCGTCCTGGGAAATGCGGCTTGCTGACGTGTACGTAACGGGGCCAGGTCGCTCTTAAAATACTGTCGAGGACCTGCTTGGTCGCCGACAGTATTATTTGTATTGGTGCGAATAAAGTCGCATTCAAATGCATGGACTTCAACTGAATTCACTATTTCTATAAATAAACTTATTTTCAATTCTCCAAGAACGTTATCCATTCATGCTTGCGAATTGTTATCTTTTCGTTTTATGCTATAGTGGACGCAAGAGCATCCACATAGTCACCATTTAAATTGAAAAGATTAATATGACTCTTCCAATGACATTATCTTTTGATGTTTACAAACTAGTACATTTGCATTTTAATCTAAGTAGATGCAATTGCGTCTATTAATTGCATGCTTTATGCATATTCATTTGATTTCCAGTGGGAGTTAAAAAATGCATGAAGGCTGTTGAGGCTTACCGTTAGCGTCCGTAAGCACGTCGCAAGTGCCTTGTGTGTAGTCAAACGGTCCTAAGGCGATCACAGATGCGTGTTCCTTACTGGCCAGTGCGGCGGAGAACCTTAACTGCGCCATGAAAGAATAACGAATATGGGCCATCTCTTCAATCATATTTTGTCATCTATATATGTGCAAAGTAATTTCGAAGCCAGACCACAGTGTCTTTACACTAAAACTGTTTGGACAACACCTTTAGCTCAGCTCTCTTCTCTGCCCGGTCTAGTGGCTATGGTAATCGGCTGCATATCCGAGGGTCGCGGGATCGAATCCCGGCCGCGGCGGCTGCATTTCGATGGAGGCGAAATGTTGAGGCCCGTGTGCTGTGCGATGTCAGTGCACGTTAAACAACCCCAGGTGGTCGAAATTTCCGGAGCCCTCCACTACGGCGTCTCTCATAATCAGAGCTGGTTTTGGGACGTTAAAACCCCACATAATAACAACGACAGCTCTCTTCTCTGTCAAATACCCGCGTTATAACACCGTCGGACACACAGGCTACACAGAGAAGCCAGTTCAACTCTGCGAAAACCATCGGGACAGCGAAGCTCTGCATTTGACGTTAATCATTGCATAAAAGACAAGGGTGTCAGGCTATTGATGTCATGACGAGTAAATTTGGCTAGCCATAGCACCCTTCTTTATTATATACTGACCGTTTGGGATCCTTCACCATCATCCTTCTCCTTCACTCTTTCTTTCTTTCTTTCTTTGCGTTTCGCGCTGTAGATGTGCAGCCGCGGCTGCGGGTATCGAACCCCCAACCTCAGGATAAACCTTTTCTAGATTTTGTCGGACAATGGCCTTCGCACAACCCTTTTAATGGAGCAGTCGGCTAAGTGCTTGTTCGGTGTTCGGTCAAGCGCAGAAATAGCGGGTTCGCTTTCCCTTCCTGCTTGACACCGGAGGACAGATGAACATCTGGCGCTTGCTCAACAGAAACGGCTCCGCTATTAAAAATAGAGGCGCTGTGCCGATGGGCATAAAAACACGCGTAGGAAACAACAGCGCATGGCACTGTACGTCATCGGGAACTCAGAAGCGCCTGAAGAAAGCAGCAAACCGCAACGGAACAGCACGTGATTAGTACCGCACGCTTACTCGTCACTTAGACAACTTCCAGAGGAAATACTGCGTAAAGTTCTTACGGTGAAGCTGTCCCCGCTGCCTCGGCCGGCCCTGTGCCGGCGTTACGCTTGATAGAGGAAACAGAACTAGGGGGCAGTGCATCATTATTCCACGAGCCTCGGCAAGTCAGTCTCATGTAAAGCTACGTGCGGGTTCCCTCTCGGCTAGATTTAGACCCACATTGTTGCGGGGCGACTCCAGGTAGTTTGGAAGCGGCAAAATTTAGCGGTGCTTGAGTACAAACTCATGTGCTGGTTGCGTGGCACGTGGCTGGGGCCTACCTCTCATGATTGCCTTCTTTAATTTTTTATGACATGGCTTTAATATAGTCAACTGACACGCTGCCGTGACCCTTTTCCTTCCTCCATCATAGTTTGGTGTCAAGCTGGTCACCGGAACCGGGAGCGAGATAGGGGCTCGGCGTAGAGGAACAAACAATAAATGTTCGCCAACATAGGGTTAGAATGAAGCTCGGTGGAAAAATAGAACTTTACGTAGAACCGATGAGGAGCGTGCGTCAGCGTTCGAGGTCTCAGTGAGCCGATCCCCAAGGAAGTGCGAAGCCATGTAACGTGCACAAGCTTCCGACCCTGAGGAAAATGTGTGTTTTTATGTGTACGAAAGAGAGAGATAGAGAAGAAGAGAGGAATTACTGGGAGGCCGAGAGGTCGGCCTGAGCAATTATGCTCAGGCATGCTGCTCTGCAAAGGTGGAACAGGAAGAAAAAGAGCGATAACGCCTGATGATGGAGACAGAAAGAAGAGATCCTTATGTGCATTTTGGACACACTGCCTTCGGTATAGTTCGGCACGTAGTCCGGTACTCTTCACGAAATTAAGAACTGCCTTTGTAGAAGTTGTGGGAACGATCTTATCGTACGTTATAGACAAAATACTTCTTTCAATTAGTGTTCTCACTCCGGTGCCTCCCAGAGCCGAAGCTAACGTCTTTCCTTGTGACCCGTACAGAGGACAGTCACTGAATGTGTGCTCTAATGATTCGCATACTTGGCAGAGTTGACAGACCAAGATGTCCGCACGACCGATGAGGGGCGCGGAGCGTCGGGTAGAGGCGACACGCTCACGAATCCGGTAAAGTATAGTTGAATGCCTTCGGTGTGTGCATGCGTGTGTGTGTGTGTGCCTGAAAGCGCGTGTGCGTGCGTGTGTGTTTCGTCCGTAAGGCAACACTATGTGCCGGGATGCGAGGTTTGTGCAAACACGCCATTTCCTGACGATGCTCGTGAAAACGTTCATCATAAAACGTAACGGTTGACCAGCTTATACCCGTGTATCATCCTCTCTTCGTATATACATTTGCTTAGCGTATACAGCCGGATACTCCTGCCCTGCTTATAATTATCAAGGTTCGCTGGTCTCCCACCTGGAAATGGGGAAAGGGCTCTGACTTTTTTAAAGTGTGTAGCGCTTTAGGTGCTCGACGCGTCGACGACCGTCGCCACTTGCTGTCGCGTGCGCACGCTTCCCGCCGATACACGCGAAGCGCAATGGGTGGGGGGAGTCACCGCCTCGCCAAGCGCGCTATTTCCCCTCACATGGCATTTTTCCACCGTCACGACGAGAATAGCCAAGTTTCTCGCTTTCTCAGGTTTCACAGTCGCGGAGCTGTTCATTAATGAACAGCGCGTCCTCCTGTAAGTAAGCGTTAATCTTGGCTGGTGTACACGTTACTGAAGCTTAACGGGATTCAGTATACCACAATAGGAGTCTCTTGTATCTTCGACAACAGACGGCCGCCGCTGGTTCATGAAGCACTCGACGCTGCAGCTTATATTTATAGGTTGGTTTTACTTTCAATATGTATGATCGCGAGCTCTAAATTCTTGCATACAAGCTACGGCCGTCCACCGGCGATCCTATTTCACATAGGTGCAGTAGGCCGCGGTAGCCTTCTTGAAGGACCGCAGCCGCATCTTATTACAACCCTCAGTATGATCCCCCGCGCCCCTCACCATGTGATTGCTGGAAATTAGGTTAAAGCAAGAAAATTTAAAAGCGCTTGTAAAGCTCATATACAGTGCACCTGCAAGTAAGGCTATTTGATCATCGTGTTGTTACCCTTGATCAATTCTTGCATTTCTTTCTTTAATTACTTTCCACGTCAAATACTGATGTGTAGAGCGGTAGCACCCACTTGAGGGCACCTTCTCGGGTCTCATTTTTTTGTTCTCTGAACAACCACCGTAGTACCCTCACTAGTAAGCGCATCTGCCCATATTACGAAGAAAAATACGGCGAGGACACAATGAAACTGGCTATATGTTTTCTTCCTTTGACACACGTGTGTGCTATATCCATTATAACCCTCTCAATAGGCGACCTTCCCACATAAACTGCCACATATATATACGTCAGTTGTGTATATATATATACGACGTCGCACGCACATTGTGGATATATAGCACACACGTGTGGCAAAGGAAGAAAACATATGGCCAGTTTCATTGTGACCTCGCCGTATATTTCTTCGTATATATATAAATATATTGCACGTGTGTGTGTGTGCCACACGCTAACCGCGCCTCGCTAAAGGTGCTAGAGTAATTTCATTGCAGTAGCGAAGTTGCACTGAGATAGAGGGTCTCTGTGTCAGGTCCACTATACACACCTGGTTCCTTTTCCGGCCGAGCTGCACACTTAGGCGCACTTGCTGCCATCGATCTACCGTTGTGCGGCCAGAGTGCTTGAACAGTTCTCTCGAATCCTCCTTTCCGTCGGTTTCCCTTGCGCTTATCTGGTAGAGTGCCAGCTCGGTCCCGTGACCAGCGAACATGTGGTACCAGAAGGTGAAGCAAGCTGCCTCTTTTTGTTTTCCTACGACCCTGGAACTCAGCTTCACTTGCTTATGCTTTCCATTCGCCAAGATTGTTTCATTGACGTAGATTGTGCCTCCTAGGAAACCAAAGAAGTAAAAAATGAGAAAAGTGTCTTCTCACACACATCGTTTATACAAGACAACATGTCCTTCTATAGGGTGAAGGCATCGTGAAAGCTGTGCATATATATATCCAGAAAGTTCTTCCTGGCTATCGGGATAAATATACTATCAGAAAGTCACAGTGACAAACATAGGATTTATTCTGACGTTTCGGCTGGAGGCTAGCCTTTTTCAAAGATGAAAGTTTTTCATGGGCGCGAACATGCATAATGGGGGGTGGAAAGGGGAGAGCTCACAAAAAAAGGGGGGTTTGGGATACAGATGTGTGCCCAAGAAGCAAAGGCCAGTGCAAGATGACGCCTGCGTCCGCACGGCGCCTCCATAATGAAGAACGGGTGGGCCGAGGTCGTCTGGTAGCAGATTGTACGCCCTCGTTTGAAGACACTCGCGCTGCCATCACCTGAGTCCATGGTGCTGCGACTCCCGCAGTGCAGCGCGGAACCGCTGAAGCCAAATGTTGTTGTGTGGGGAGTACAAAGAGGCGGGAGGGGGGGGGGGGGACGGGGGGAAGAACAGGTTGCTCTGTGCGCGGTCGGTACCAGTATAGTTCAAAGGATCGTCCCCGCGCCGTGTTTCACGGAAAATGGAGGATAGAAAAAGAAACGTAGCGCATACGCGAACAACCTTGAATGGTTTGGTCCGTTAAAGACATGTACACACAGGCACACACACAAAAAAGAGAGAAAAAATTAAAAATAATAATAAAAGAAGAGAAAACATCACACAGAAAGGAGTGTCGTTTAGTTTAACGAGTCATACTCCGCGGAACCCGTTCTCTAGCGAAAGTGCGCGATGCTTAGCCAAGGGGACACAATACATATCTGCACCTTGCGCGCGCAGCGCGATCTTAGTGAAACATACCAGATAAAAATGAGAGAAAGACAACAAGAAACATGATGGGGAACCAAATATCGTAAGGTAACAAACAGCACCGGCTAATTTCACGATCGCTGATACATCATCTGCCATGCTTTATTTGTTCGTTTTGAATTCCACAAAGAAAGAAAGTTTGCGTATCTCTCTTAAAGATCTATGCAGGAAAAAGGTAAAGTGGCGTAGTCAGTGCCACCAGTAACGCAATTTGTTGATAAAGAAGAGGGCACTTTGAAGCTGCGTTTGAAGATCGGGAATACTCTGTTTTGTCCAGCGCAATTGTATTCAGCTCATGTGTTCACCGGAGACAGCTATAACATATCGGCACTATTTGATGGCTACATTCAAGAGGTATTGCAGGACCCCTTTAAGCCATAGGCGAATGCTAGTTCAAATTATATGTGAACTAAAAATAATGAGCACACTTAATCCGCAGAACAATATACCAACCTTTACCATCTGCAGGTGCCGAAAGAGGGCCGATATTAGAGTTCTCAGGAATACCGAATGCCCATGTTGACACTCCAGGTTTACCCTCTGTGGACCACTGGCATAGGCCACCTTTGTCGAAGCTGCAGCTGAAAGGGTCACCTGGCCCCGCCACTATGTGACCAAAGGAGAAATAGAAAGCGTGCATAAACAGTTTTTAGAATGTTGAATATCTGTTGTCACAGACAATAGTGAGTAGGTGGTCATGTTTTTAGAACTTTGAACTTCACGGTTCTGCTTTTGCGCGGCAGCCAGAAACGTATCTATTCTTGTCTCTACTTCGCTTGTTTAAGCCTTTGCAATATTTCTACCAAATATGGTTGTACATACCACTGCTTAGCCACAGTTACCTTGATTCACCGCCACTCTAGCATTTGATGCAGCGGCTGTTAGACGTGCCAACCAAAACGAGTTGTACGTATTGATAGTATCCGTATTTTAATGTAATGTCTGTTCTAGGCGTCTTTCGTAGAGTATATTGATAGTCGTTTCATTTGTGAGATGGCAATCTATTGTGCGATGTCATAGCGCAAAATCAAATCAAGTCGAACTTTATTTTCTGTTTGAAAGGAGGAGATGGACTAAAAGCCGTAGGTACAACTTGGAAGAGGTCCCTCTCACCTTAATTAGTTCCAAGCATGGCATACTACATGATGTACATAAAAACTGGTACATTGCACATCACATTGAAGATGTCTGTTTTTAATGCATATAATAATCTAATAGCAAGCATACAGGGCAGATCAGCACAAAAATAAAACGACATCCTTCAACACAACTGGAAAGACATGTATGAACTGTGTGCAGTTATGAGATTCCCTAAGTTCTTATCGGTCCATGTAAAATGATTTGTGTAATGGAGAAAAGCTGCAATGGGGCTCGGACGCTCGCGCTTGCAAAGCGGGGCTAGAGAAGCAGAGAAGGAGGAAGTCAGATTAGAACAGCCGGCCTGCTGCAAAGGCGCTGTGTCTGTCTCGTTCTTTATTACAATGGCGCAGTCGACCAACACGGAGCCGTCTCCGTCCACGACCCAGCCGCAAATCAGCAGCGGAACGCAGCTGTGAACTCGACTTGGCATTTCCTCCAGAGTGTCGCCGCCTAGCATTACTGCTGAGGAATATGCCGGACAAGCCTCACTGCTGATGGTGCCCGCCGGGAGACCGCCGTCCCAAGCCACGGGTGCACCGTCTGAGGACGGCGCCCTGCACTGGTCCGGTATCGGACCAGTCCACCACGTCCACGAATCTGCTGCGCACCCTCGCTCCGCCGCGGATGCCGCCAGCGGGATCACCGGGGCCACCGTATTGTCTCCGGACACCACGCCTGGTGCTCTAGGCGGCTCACCCGGCAACGCAGCAGAGCACGTGAGTTCCATGGCGCAACTGCGTGACACGCTCACCACGTTAATTAACGCGGACCCTGCGCTATCCGGCGGAACACTTAGCGGCTCCCCCGAGAGTGCCGTGGAGCTCTTGCGAGTGATCAGCGTACTCTTAGAAACACCCTCCTCCATGGCGTCCTCTCCTGCTCCGTTGCTTCCACCGGCCGCTTGGAAAATACCGACGTTCCGAGGATTCCAAGATGATGCTGATCACTGGATCGAAGACGTGAACGTACTCGGTACCCGGTATGCCTGGCCGGACCAGTACAAACTGCTCGTGGCCATCAACAACATTGGTGGTGCGGCCGCAGCATGGCACCGGTACGAGGGCGTCAGCCAACACTCCTGGCAGGAATGGAGCGCCAGGCTGATCGCCGTTTTCGGACGGATTCGCCTCCATAACCCTGTCACCAGCGAATCCGACCGGTACACTTCCGAGGAAGCAGCTCAGGAGGAGCGCTGCCTCGAGGCTGCAGCTTCGAACTGCAGCTCATCGGCAGAGAGCATCACGGCCTGCCCTGACATGATGATCGGTCTCAAGCTGTGTTTGTCTACACAGATTTCAACAGAAGGGACCGAATTTCAACCACATCACTCGGACCACGTTGACTCCAGCGTTGACTCCAGTGATTCTGCCCAGCTGACATGTGAGTCAGATGCCGAGTACCAGCCATCCATAACGACTTCCATTGCGCCCACCGAAACCCGTGCACACCACGACGCGTTGTTCTTTGCCAGGGAACCTGCCTCTGACCCGCACAGTGATGCCATCCAGGAAACGTGCCAAAACAACTCGCCGTCACGTCCCCGGCCGTTAAGGCAGTCA